>AWWV01007169.1:0-39499 GCA_001974805.1 Corchorus capsularis
GTAAGTATTTGTGTTTTTAGGTCCTGAAGACAAGAAAAGTGAATACTTATTGTTTTTCACTCTTTTTGGAGCTATTTTGGAGACTTTTTACTCAACTATGGATTTAGCCACTTGGAATGAAGATTTGAAGATTCGAAGTTCGTGATTGAAGATATTTTGAAGATTTGAAGAATTAATTCAAGAAGCAAAATTGAAGATTTGGAGCTTAATTTATTAAGGATTGAACACAAGCCCAGATGAAGCCCTGAAGTTGAGGATTTTTGGATTATTTATATGGGAATATACTCAGCCCATATAAACCTATAATTGGAGTTAAAATCCCAATTTGTAGGCCCCATATCCAAAATAATATCCAAATCCCGCATTAATCCTGTAGATTTGCGATATTAGCCTGGTTTCAGCGCAGTCTTCGTAGAAAGGCCATAACTTTCTGCTCAGATGTCCGTTTTAAGCCCATGAGTAGCCGTTGGAAAGCTAACTCCGAGCTCTACAACTTTCTTTTGAAGTGCAAAGCCCAGATCTGCCATCTTCAAGCCCGAAACTGAAGTCGAAGTTCCTGCCCAATTCCAGGAAATTTCCAGGAAATTCTAGAAGTCCTCTTTTGACTTGGAGACTACTCTAAGATGACACCTAATCCTACTTGGAGACCAAGAAGAGCCTAAACCGTCCTACCCACTATGAATAGCCACCTCCTGTATCACAAATCACATACTTTTACACATCAAAGATTTAGTTTATTCTCTTTTTCTACCTTTCTTTAGTTTTTAGGTTTTTTCTCTAGTTTTAGAAGAGGGAGAAGTCGACACCCTCTCTAGCAATAGAGGGGTGCGACGTCCCTAGGGTCTCAAAGGGGAGATTCCGCTTCTCCCAGTCCTGTAAGTATTCTTATGCCTCTCATGGATTTTCCTAAATCCATGAGTAGCTAAATCCTTAATACTTCTGATCCTTTGGTGAATTCAATCAATTAATTATGGTGAGATTTCTATACTTATAATTTTGTGTTAAGTTCTTGATGATAGTAGTCAAAACCCTAGAATAATTTTATGATTCTGAATCTTATCTGAATTATGTGGCCACTAAGGATGTAAGAGGAAGATCTATGGCTAGATCATACTTAGAATTAATCACTCAAGTTTGATTGTATGTAGCAAATTAGGTTTGTTTAATCGCTGCTTAATGGGTATTTGTCTACCGGAGGGCGAGAAATTTCTCTTCGTATGGTTCTATTCGTAGGCATGTGTGTAAAATTAACAGTTCTTAATGCTTTGTTCTCAAGTGATCTTTAAGCCCTAAGAAAGTAATCGATCGCTGAAGGAATAATAGGGATAACTGCAGCTCTAATCGGCCTCTTATCTAAAATACATGTTGGGAAACCTATATCAGTTGTCAGTCAAGAATAAGATGCGAAATTCACCTTTTAAATCTAGGATCCATAGTTAATTTGATTGAAGGATACCACTGGTGAAGAAGTATGCTTTTTAATTATTGTTTGCTTTATTAATCTGCTTTTTTAATTTGCTTTATAATCTGCTTTAGATTTAGATTTAGATTTAGATTTGATTTCCTTTGCTTTGATTTTTAGTTTAATTGTTTTCTTTATAATTGATTTATTCAATCCCCTGTTTTCTAATCGATTTTTGGAAAAGATCTTTCTATCTTTTGATTGTTCATCACATAAACCTTCTCTGTGGGATTCGACCCCTACTTGCCCTAGCTATTCTAGTTAGTTATTTGTGGGGATTATTTTTATGCTCATAGACGACACGATCATCTGGCTTCATTGTTCTAGTTTGAGCAAACTTAGGGTTCTTCAATCTTGTAGAGTCATAGCAAGCAATTAGGTTGTGATTGCTTAATTGTTTGTGAATCTTGTGATCTTAAGAGTTCAATTGCAGGTCAAATTGAGAGCTTAAGGCCGACGAAAGAGGAGGAATAGCCTTGTGAAGGTCATTGACATATGCATCTAGAAGTTGAAGAAGATCAAGTCAACTTTGGTGGATATTCAAAGGGTAGATTTGAATCTAATACAACTAGATTTGTATCAATTGGTAATCAGAGCATAGGTTGTCATCTTCAATCGGTAAATCTATCCTTCTATTCATCATTCATCAAGTTTTCATCCCTCAAAATTCATCAAAGTTCTTATCGCACCACCTACCTTGAAAATTCAAAAAAATTCAAAAACTTTGAAAATTCATAGCCCATTTATCTTACATCTTTTTGCTTTGAAATTTCAGATTTGAGTCCCTTATAACTAGTAGTTATATCGAAAAATATCAAAAAAATAAAAAAAATAAAAAAAAGATTCGACCAGAAAATTGTGAAATTTATTCTGGATGCGTTTGATTCGGAAAGCTTTGAAATTTGAGATCTAGACTTCTTTTAGTGTGATCTTTCTGGGAAAAATACTCAAAAAAATCAAAAAAAAAATCTGTGCTGTTATCGATTTTTTTCAGAAACTAGGGTTTTAGTTTGGGAAATTTGGGGATTAGGGTTTTCTTGTGCAATTGATCTACTTAGTTGCAATTAGCCCTAATTGATTGTGTGATTGAGATTCTTTGGTTGCTTTTGCTGTGAATTAAGATCTAATTTGAAGAATTTCAGGTTACAAACCCTATTGGATTCAAGTGGTACAAAATAGGAGTTAAGTGGTACTAGGGTTTTGCTAATCAATTGAATTGTTTGATTTGTGCTTGATTGAGTTTTTGTGCAGCAAGTTTGGAGAAGGATTTCGACAACAAGAGCCTGCATAAGTGGTTTGGTTTTGGTTTAGATCACTTTCCTTTGAATTCACAAAGAATTTTGCTACTAATTGTTTGTTCCTCAAGTAGGTTACGAGAAGAAAGGAGTGTTCTACGAGTTGCTCTTATTAGGCCTATTGAAGCTAGTAAAAGGCATAATCTTGTGAGAGCATTAAGAGAGTAGTGGATCGCCAATCCATAGGAATTAAGTACAAACACGAGAGCACAAGTCAAAGGTATAAGCACACATACACTTGTGAGAATTTTTACTACTAATTTTTGTTCTTTTTGTAGGCACAATGGGAGATAGACAAGAAGAGCAAAATCAAGAAGTAAATACGAATGCCATGTTGCAACAAATCATACAACAACTTGGCACCATGACAACGAGATTGGAGGCATTAGAAACTCGAAATCTACAAGCTCAACAAGGAGCTAATGCCGCGATCAACAATGAGAGAGCTCAACTTCCACCACAAAGGCAAGTTGCTAGAGTGGATCCAATGGAAAGATTGAGGCAACATAACTTGGAGGTCTTGCAATCAATGAGAACATGTGGCCTAAGAGGGGAGTTGAAAGAGAAGAGCCTAAAGACAACATCAAATACAAAATCCCTAAATTCAATGGGAGAGGGTCACCATCCGATTACTTGGAGTGGGAGTCAAAATTGGATATGTACTTTGATTACTATCCTCATGTCGAGCCAAAGAAGGTGCAAATTGCTACTCTTGAATTTACGGAGAATGCTTTGAATTGGTGGAATCAATTGGTGCAAACAAGAAGAAGAAATTTGGAAAGACCTATTAATACTTGGTTAGGTCTAAAGAGTTTTATGAGGAAGAGGTTTGTTCCAAGCTTTTACACTAATGGTCTCTACCAAGAATTGCAATCTTTGAGGCAAGGAGCAAGGAGTGTTGATGAATACTACTCTGAGATGATGTTGTTGATGTCTAGGGCGAGGTTGATGAAGCTCCACAAGCTACTATAGCTAGGTTTATGGCGGGGTTGAATAGAGAAATTCATGACATTGTGGAAATGCAACAACATTATGATGTTGAGGAGTTGCTTCAACATGTTTTGAAGGCCAAAAGCCAAGTTAAGAGGAATAAGAAGAGCTTTGCATCATCATCAAGCTCATGGAAAACTCCAATCAAGAAGGATGACAAGTCATCTAAAGAGAAGGAGTTGGCGCAAAAGGGAGCTACCCCCAAAACCGATTCTAAATCTTCATCAAATTCATCTTCTAAGAACTATGTTAAGTATTTTAAGTGTCAAGGATATGGTCATTATGCTAGAGATTGCGTTAACAAGAAGGTTATGTTCACTAATGACTATGGAGAAATTGAGAGTGAAGATGAGGAATCGCACTAGGATCTAGTGGTGATGGAGATGACGAAAGGGGTATGTCGCATGATGATGGTTCAACACCGGCACTCTTGAATTTAGTTGCAAGGAGAACTTTAAGTGCCTATGTTAAAGGAAATGTGCACAATCAAAGGGAGAATTTGTTTCATACTAGGATGTATGCGAATGGGAAGCCTAGTAGTGTGATCATTGATGGAGGGAGTTGTACAAACATAGCTAGTGTGTACTTAGTGAAGGAGTTAGTGTTGCCTACCACTAAACATCCTAAACCCTATAGTTTAGGATGGTTCAATGATAGAGAGGAAATTAAGGTTAACAAACAAGTTTTAGTTTCTCTTTCTTTGGGTAGGTACAATGGTGAGGTGCTATGTGATGTACTTCCAATGCAAGCATGCCATGTTTTACTTGGTCGTCCATGGCAATATGACAACAAGGTCCATCATGATGGTGAGACAAATAAGTATTCCTTTATGTGTGGTAAGCGTCCTATTACTTTGATTCCTTTATCACCTCAAGAAGCTTTAAAAGATCTATTGAAATTGAAAGAGGAATTTACTAAGTTGGAATTCGATTATAGGGCTAAAGAAAAGACTAAACATGCTAATTTGAATGTGAATTGCGTTGAAGGCAAATCTGATTTAGTTGATAAGCATGCTAGTTCTAAGAATGTTGTTAAGGAGTGTATGTTAGCTACTAAGAGTGAGATTAAAGAAGCTTTGAATGATAATTCTGTTTTGATCTTACCTTTGCTTAAGAATACACTTGTTGCTACTAACGACTTGGAAAGAGAGCTTCCAAGCAACATTGTTTCTCTTTTGAGTGATTATGTAGATGTGTTTCCGGAGGAGATTCCTAGTGGGTTGCCGCCAATTAGGGGAATTGAGCATCAAATTGACTTCATCTCTGGAGCGCAAATACCTAATAAGCCAGCTTATAGGACAAATCCTGAAGAAACAAAGGAATTGGAGAAGCAAGTTGGTGAGCTGCTTCAAAAGGGGTTTGTACGTGAAAACCTTTCTCCATGTGCAGTTCCTGTATTGCTTTTTCCTAAGAAGGATGGAACTTGGAGAATATATGTTGATTGTAGGGCAATAAACAACATAACGGTAAAGTATCGTCACCCTATTCCTAGATTAGATGATATGCTAGATGAATTGCATGGTGCTTGTTTATTTTCTAAGATTGATCTTAAGAGTGGCTATCATCAAATTCGCATGAAAGAGGGTGATGAATGGAAAACTGCCTTTAAAACTAAACTAGGGTTGTATGAATGGTTAGTTATGCCTTTTGGATTGACTAATGCATCTAGTACATTCATGCGATTAATGAATCATGTTTTAAGAGCTTTTATTGGCAAGTTTGTTGTTGTTTATTTTGATGATATACTTGTGTATAGCCGAAACCTAGATGAGCATGTTAGGCATCTAAGATGTGTGTTAGATGTACTTAGGGTTGAGAAGTTGTATGCTAACCTTAAGAAGTGCACCTTTTGCACAAACAATCTTGTTTTTCTTGGTTTTGTGGTTTCATCGCAAGGTATAGAGGTTGATGAGGAAAAGATCAAGGCAATCAAAGATTGGCCAACTCCCATCAACGTTGGACAAGTGAGATCTTTTCATGGACTAGCCGGATTCTATAAGAGGTTTGTTAAGGACTTTAGCACCTTAGCCGCTCCTATTTCAAGTGTGATGAAGAAGAATGCACCATTCGAGTGGGGAAAAGAACAACAAGAAGCATTTGAGACCTTGAAGGAAAAACTAACTAATGCTCCTTTGCTTTTTTTACCTAACTTTAACAATACTTTTGAGATTGAATGTGATGCATCAGGCGTTGGAATTGGAGTTGTTTTAATGCAATGTGGGAAGCCCGTCGCATATTTTAGTGAGAAATTGAATGGGGCTGCATTGAACTATCCAACCTATGACAAAGAGTTGTATGCTCTTGTGAGGGCATTGCAGACTTGGCAACATTATCTATGGCCTAAGGAATTTGTGATTCATACGGATCATGAAAGTTTGAAGTATTTAAGGGGCCAACAAAAGTTGAACAAGAGACATGCTAAGTGGAGCGAGTTCATTGAATCTTTTCCTTATGTTGTGCGATACAAACAAGGTAAGGAGAATGTTGTAGCCGATGCTTTATCAAGGAGGTATGTCTTACTTTCCATGCTTGATTCTAAGTTTCTTGGATTTGAGTATATTAAGGAATTGTATGCTAGTGATGTTTCTTTTGGAGAAATCTTTAAAGCATGTGAAAATTCTGGATTTGGAAAGTATTTTAAGCATGATGGATTTTTGCTTAAGGAATCTACATTGTGTGTGCCTTCTTGTTCTTTGCGCATCTTGCTCATGAGGGAATCGCATGAGGGGGGATTATTGGGTCACTTTGGAGTTGATAGAACATATGACATATTGCATGAGCACTTCTTTTGGCCTAAGATGCGACATGATGTAGGGAAGTATGTTGTTAGTTGTATTGTTTATTTGCAAGCTAAATCTACTTCTAAACCGCATGGATTGTATACTCCTTTGCCTATTCCTCATGAACCATGGACTCATATTAGTATGGACTTTGTGTTAGGATTACCTCGTTCTAGGAGAGGTAAAGATTCTATCTTTGTGGTTGTTGATAGGTTTTCTAAGATGGCTCACTTTATTGCATGTACTAAAACGGATGATGCCATTAATGTAGCTAATTTGTTCTTTAAGGAAATTGTTAGACTACATGGAATGCCTAGGACGATTGTAAGTGATAGAGATGCTAAGTTCTTAAGTCACTTTTGGAGAACTTTATGGGCTAAGTTAGGTACTAAGTTGTTATTTTCAACTACTTGTCATCCTCAAATCGATGGCCAAACTGAAGTAGTTAATAGGACTTTGTCTACTTTGCTTAGAGCATTAATTAAAAAGAACATAAGAACTTGGGAGGATTGTCTACCTCATGTTGAATTTGTATATAATAGAAGCATACATAGCACTACCGGGTATTCACCATTTGAAACTGTGTATGGCTTTAATCCTTTAACCCCATTGGATTTGTTGAGTTTACCTTTGAGTGTGCAAGTCGACATGGATGGACAAAGGAAGGCCGATTATGTTAGGGAACTTCATGCTAGGGTTCGAGCTCAAATTGAGAAGAAAACACAACACTACATGAAGGTTGCTAACAAGGGGCGCAAGGAGATCATCTTTAAACCCGGGGATTGGGTTTGGTTGCATCTAAGGAAGGAAAGGTTCCCTGAAAAGAGAAATTCTAAGCTCTTACCTCGTGGAGATGGTCCATTCCAAGTCTTCGAGAGGATCAACAACAATGCATACAAGCTAGATCTTCCTAGTGAATATGGCAATGTAAGTGCTACTTTTAATGTTTCAGACTTATCCTTGTTTGATAATGATGCAGATTTGAGGACAAATCCTTTTCAAGGGAGAAGGGATGATGCGCTAAGGGCTTATCATGGCTTAGAAGAGCACAATGGAGCCATTGGAGATCATTGCTCGGATAAAATTGGAGATAGCTCGGAGGTTCAAGAAGTTGCCAAGGTTGATTCCGGTTTAAAGGCAAGCTTGGAGGAGTTAGGAGATGATGCCATCGCACATGACCGGCCAAAGCATGGAGTAGCCGCGCCATCGCATGGGACTATGACCGGCCATTGCATGGGAGCATCGCATAAGACCGCGCACCAACCGACCACAACCGGCCAATGGATCCTTTAGCCATTCCGCAAGGTCCAATGAAAAGGGCTCGGGCTAAAAGGTTCAAGGAAGTTTTATTAGGCTTTGTTAGATCTCATCTTGGAGGTTTAGAGTCCATTGAAGACCAATTGGAGAGCATTGAAGTCGACATCACCAAGAATATTCCCATCGATTCCAAAGTGTTCACCTTACTTGAAATCAATGAGCATTAGGCTTTAGCATTGTGTAATTCGGCTAATTGGCCTTTATTCTATCTTAGTTTAGCTATTTATTTAGTTTATAAGACATTGGGTTGGGCCTTGTTTGACTAAGTCCAATCCTTGCTTAATTATGTAATGTTATTTACTTTTCCTAGTAGGACGAAAAGTAGGCTATTTCCTTGTTCCTTCCTTTATGTTATGCCGCCCTTATGGCTTTAGGATTAGGGAGAGGTGCGTCCCCTACTACTATATAGTAGTAGGCTATTTCCTTGTTCCTTCCTTTATGTTGAGACTTTCTACTATGTTCTTAAACACAATACAATTGCTGGTTGGGTGCCTCCAAGAGTCATGGTACTTGCATTATTCTCTTCCTCTGATGTTCACAGGTGAAGGGAGTACATATCCAGGAGGGAGCTTGATCATGCCAGACTTAAGTAGAAAATCAAAGATCTCATTCATTTTTGAAGTGTCAAATGAATAAGTCCTGCTTCCACCATAAGGTTTCTTTTCAGCCTGCCGTTGATACATAGCTGCAAATCTTTCTTGAGTCTGAGGGTGTCCAACCCCTGCTTTGATAAGACATGGACACTCAATAGGTTGATCTGCCTTAACCTCTGCAACTCCAAGTTCAAAGTTTGGCTCTTGATAGTAAGTGCCATAAGATGAACTTCTTCGTTCATTTTCCTCTCGTAGGAGGGTCTCATACCTTGTCACCTTGGTTGACATCTCGAAGAAGTCTCTGAAGTCAACTCCTTCAAACTTCTTTCGAAACTCTATGTCAAGTCCATTCTGAGCTAGGCGCATGAACTCCATCTCTTGAAGAGGTGTGCGGCACCTATTCCTTAGCTTCTTGAAGCGAGCTAAGTAATCTTCAGCTGACTCCCCTTTCTTTTGATAGAGGCGTGACAACTTAGCCATGGATACCTCAGGTTCAGTTCTATAGAACTGTGTGTGGAACAGCCTCTCCATCTCCTCCCATGTCCTCACATAGACCTGGCAATCCGTGTTTCGTGTCGTGTTTCGTGTCATATTAACGTGTATAATTTAGGAGTATATGGCCAAACACGAACACAACATGAATAACTAATCGTGTCATGGTCTTAAAAACGTTTACGTCACCTGTTTATTAGTCGTGTACATGACACGACACGACTAAACACGCTTTTTTTAAGCGTGTAACCAAAAACACGATAGGACACGACTAACACGAGTTAAACGTTTAACACGAATAATATAAACATGTTAAATTAGAACATAGTTTATTCAATTTAAACATGTAACTAAAAAAAACATCCAGAATTCCAGATTATAGAACATACTTGTACTTGATAAAATAATAATTACAAAACATCCAAAAAAACATACAAATTCATATTTCAGTTTGTTCAATTTCCATATTTTGATTTGTGCTTGCTTCACATTTTCCTCCCAGCAGCTTCCACTGTCCACACATTAGTATACACTGTACACTACTAACCCCTTTACTCAATTGCTATTTGCTGCAAAAATCAATACCAATAAAATAAAATCAACTCCAACATCAGGAGATTTCTCAATCGGCATCCAAATTTAATAAATATTACTATACTAGTCTAAAATTTCTTTCGATTAAAACAATATGAATTATTAAACATAGAAATTGTAAAATCAGGGGAGTGTCACAAGCAAAAGACTAATTGCAAAAGCAAAATGCCAAATAAAAATAGACAGATGAGGCATATATATAATCTACATCAAATTCGGAACCCTTTTCTGCATCAAACTTTTGGAAAAGGAAAAGGACCAACCACTAATTATTTTAATTATGTTCCAAATGTTGTTGAGACTGAAACCCGTTCTAATCTTAATTTCTCTGCCCAATATAACCAATCAATCCATCGGACAGACCACCATGGCAAGTCAACATTGATGTTTTGCTAGCTCTAAGTCTAACCAACAAATAGCAAAGCAACGCAATTAAAGGCTTCTACAAAGCTTCGAGAGGGATGCCAAGAAATAAGCTCAACAAGACAAGAGGAAGAAGATGATAAATAACTAAATACATACATACATACATACCTTTGTTAAGAACATATCTATCAAAGTGATCGGGGCATCAGTTTCTTAAACAACTCAAGGGAAGAAAAGAAGGAAGAAACTAAGAAGGGGGAGGAGAAGAGAACTGCAGTAGTTAAGAAGAAGATAAGAAATAACCCCAATGTTTAGTTTGTTGAAAAAATTAGGGATTTTCAATTTAGGGTTTGTAAAAGGGGGAAAACGGAAAGAGAGAAGATAAGAAGAAGAGAGGAGGCGGAATAGAAGAATAGATGGGTTGAGGAGAGTTAGGGTTAGTAGTTTCCTTATATATTAGGTTAGAATTACCAAAAATCTCCCTAAAACTTTTATAAAATTACAAAATATTAATTATTTCCCTATTATTTTTCATAAGGTCAAAGTGGTATTTTACTTTAAACAAACTAAACGTGTTATCGTGTTAGCAGTTAAACGTGTTACACGGATAACACGACTAACTAAACGTAAACGTGTTAGCCGTGTGACACATTGTTTTAGTCGTGTTTTATACGGTTATGACACGAAACACATTTTCTCTTAATCGTGCTGACACGATTAAACACGACACACGTTAAGGCCAAACACATATACGGTAAAACCCGTATCGTTCCGTTTTGTACAAACGTGTCGTGTCAAAAATTGCCAGGTCTATCCTCATGGAGTTAGGCGGTAGGTTAATGTACCATGTGAATGCCGCTCCAGTGACAGAGTTAGGAAAGAGACGAAGCTTATGATATCCAGAGTTAGCCTCTCCACACTGCACAGTGAAGCGAGCAATGTGTTCCAAGGTCGACTGCTCACTTGAAGTTCCGCAGAATCAAGTGAAGTCAGGGACTTTGTATCCTCGAGGGAGGGGATAGAGTCTATCATACTCCTCAGGATAGGGCTTCTAAAAAGAATGGCCGTCCAACCCTTCGGTATGCTGGACCAATCATGTCCTCAATCATCTCCCTGATGTGGTTATGATTGACTGGTCCTTCAACAGCTTGAGGAAGATGGCGTGGAGGAGGATAGCATTGATGGCAATTCCTTGCTTCGTTGCCATTGTCATTCCTGACATGAGGTGGTACATAAGCTACAACTCGAGGTTCAACGTTGTTAACCTCCTCATCGGTGTTGTCAACAGCGTTGGCAACAGCTTCTTATTGGATCACCAGGTTGTTTTCACCTCCAAGTCCAGGTTGGATGGCTCCCTAAGGGAGTGGAGGTGGAGGTAGAACCTGTTGGTTGTTCACCACGTTGTTGACTTGTTGCTGGGGCAGGGCGACAGGCAGCTGTTGGGCTTGCCCCCCGAGTCCACCCTCCAACTTGTTGATAAGTTGTTGGATGTTCTCCCAGGGGTCGGCCCTTTGTTGAGCCAATTTTTGCATCATGAGATCTTGAGAGTTGTTAAACTTCTCAAGAGACTGTGCAATAGCTTCAAGAGCACGCCACATGTTAGTATTATTCACCTTAAGGGGAGAATCCTCATCATCCCTTATGCCAGTAGAGCCGAGTGGGCTTTGGCTTGGGGGATCTTGAGGTTTCTTATCTCCTCCCTTAGGTGGCATAGCTGTGCTGTAGAAAAAAACAAAAGTAAAAATGCGAAAAAAAAAGTAAAAAAAAGTAGACCTTTAGGACGCTGAGGTGGGAAGGCAGGATGCTGTGTCCCAGCTTGAACGTTGAAGGAGCCGTCGGCGTGGACCTTCATGGAGGTGGACACGTTCGACTAGAGGGAGAGTTGGAGGTGTGGACCTTGCTGAAGGCGGACATTTTGTAGATCTGAAAGAGAGAGAGGTGTTGGTGTGGACCTTCTTGGAGGCAGACACCGTGCAAACTTGAAAGAGAAAAAAAACCGGGGCTCGCCGACTTTGACAAAAAGTAAACTTCTGGAAAGTTTCTGGGAGACGCCGAGGAAGGAAGTCAAGACCTCTTGAGTCCCACCGGGCGTGTCAAAAAAGAGATGTTGGTAAGGCCGAGTGGGGCAATCCAACGTAGCACGAAGAGTTGAAATTAGAGGAGTCGAGGATCGCCGACTTTGTTGAAGAAAAAAAGCCTTTAAACAGCGCCAAGATGAGAAGTCAAATCTTGTTGAGTCCCACCGGGCGTGCCAAAAAGAGATATTGCGCCCAAAACTCTCTTGCTAGAGTTTTCGCGGAGAATTCTTAATGACAGCATAGGGGCGTGCCACTCAATTTGCTGAAATTGACAAAGGGATTGTAAAAACTAGATCTAGTGCGCGGAGCAGCAGATTGAAAGATCAGAGCGATTTGTGGGGACTGGATCAAAGTCACACCGGAGCATTTAAATCATTGGATCCACAAGAACAAGACTTCCTTAATTTGCGCTGCAAGAGCTGTTGTTGATTGAAATTGAAAGAAAAGAGCAATTTGATTGCTGTTGTTGAAAGAGAAACAAGTATTTGATGTTTTAACGTTCAGAGACGAGATTGAAACAAGGAAATTTGAAGAACGAGTAAGAACTCATGATGAACAAGAGTAAAAAGGCGCGAAGCCTGAGAGAAAATAAGCACGGAGCTTGATTTTTTGCGCGGAGCAAGTTTGTAGCTGTAGAAGCGTGTTTGAAGCTCTGAAACTGATTCCTTTATATAGGGGACGGCATGGGCCTGAAATTTGGTGGGCTTTACTTGCTGAGGAAGGTGATTCTCATCTGCCTAGGTGATGACAACTCCTAGAAAGGTGTGGTGAAGTTTCCTTCTTCTTCTAATTGCTTCCAACTGGTGTGTAGAGAGCAGAGAAGACTCCAAGGCGCCATTCATCTGTATAGGAGGCGGAAATCTTCCCCTATGGATGGGTGATGGTCAATTCCCATATACCTATCACATTGCAGTATGCCTTCGCTGCTTCCGTTGAGCAGAAATCACCTGATTTGGCTAAGAAGTGACCTTCTGACCTCAAGACTTAGAATTTTTTCACCAAGGCCATGAAATTATCTTTACTTAGCCATATTTAGCTCATCAAATCATAAAAATAACACTTAGTTAAGAAAATAGCTTAAACAGGGGAGAGAAAGCCACTTGTCCTTAACTGAAAAGAGTGCAAAAGTTGCAAACGAGCTCGGATTAAGCCCAAATTTCACTAGTAAGCTTAGATTATCTCCATAAGAATATGAGAAAAATTCTAAGTAAAACCGAGCTCTCCTTCATGGTGAACTTGGTTTCACACCCCAAATTGTCCTTAACTGAAAAACATGCATAAGTTTTTCATCTTAAGTCTGATTGAGATGAAATTTTGCCAAGACGATCTACATGACTCAAGGATCATTAGGGTATACCCCCTTGTTGGAGCCGCATCCCCTAGCTAGATCAATTTCATTGATTTCGCTGTTTTGTCCTTAATTGAACAAAATGCAAATTTGTCTCCTGGGAGAGAGCAACTAGCTGGGCGGCCTCATCACTGTGTTAGAGTGATTATGTATGAGGGATGTGAGAGATAAAATCTCATGCCTCCCTTAGTTCAGTGAGTGTTTCACTTGCCGACAAACTCTTGCTCTATGCTGCCTCCCTCAGTGCAGAAGACAGCTTCCTGAGAGCAGGGCGGCCTTCCCTGGGTATAGGGAATGACTTTCACTTGATATTTAAGTCCATGAGATGTTTGCCATCTCATGGTCAAATGCCGTACAAGTTCCCTTTTTACTGTCTGTCTCCCTAGCTAACAGCAGTATTGAAGGACACTGCTTCTTGATGACTCATCACACCACATCCTTGGGTAAGGGCAGCATTAATGGATAAAATAATAATAATTATTCTGAAAATAATTATTATTTATTAATTTAATTTGTAATTTTCGGCCCTTAGTAATTAATTACAAGATTTTCCTAATTCTATCAGAACTAGGGTGGTGCAGATTTTCCTAATTTTAATCAAGTTTCTTCGGAATTTTTGATTAAATCTTGACCATATATCTTAACAATATTTATTGAAAACCAATTTATTATTGAAAACCAATTTACCCTCAATTGTAAATTGAGGTATAAACAAATGGTTAAGAGAGAGCTCACATTTGAGTTCTAATTTGACTCAATTGACTCTCATTTAATCTTAGAAAAAAAAATGATCAAAATAATAGTCGCATCTGAAGTGAGTCGATTTTTTTTTTTTTTTGCTTGAATGTGACTCGATTAACTCTCTCTAATCTTATATTATTATTATTATTATTATTATTATTATTATTATTATTATTATTAAACCTACTATTAATTTTATGTACAAGACTCTCATTGAGTGACACTTGGCATTTGGTTTCTTTGACAAGTGTCAATAGTTAATTTTCTAAATGTTTTGTTTATTATATTTGTATTCATTTAGTTTGGAAAAATTAAAAGACATTCATCCCCTTTCCTATATAAAATAAATTAGCAAATAATTATAAATTAATTTATTATGAATATACATGTATATTGTGTATGTCCATGAATCTAATTAAAGCATGGATAAGATTGATGATTTGGTTCATTCATACACATATACCTATGTGCTAAGTTCATCCCCTTATATTTATGGTGATGTATCTATATGTCTATAAATAGGTCACTCACTTTGTTATGAAATAAAATGAATGAGAACAATTTCTTCCATTCTTCATATTTTCTTCTTCTCCATATTCTATTGTCTCTCTATTGTCTTGTCTTTTACATGCTTCAATTTTACTCCATCGCTTTGTTTTATTATCATTTCACAACAAAATTTGATTTTTTAACTGAATTTTCTTAAAAGAATTTATAAAATAAAACAGCCGCACGCGAAGCGCGGCCGGGAAGTTCTAGTTATTATTATCATCATCTTCTTCTTCTGAAAGGCGGCCTTATATCATTATTGCTATGGGCGGCTTCAAAAAATAAGAAAATAAATAGAGAAGTTGAATGATCATAAATGCCCTATATCGACATTGAATTAATATGATTTACTTATAGCTATATATTGATTTTTTCTGTTCAAAATATCTTTCCTTTATCTGGTGCGACTCCATAGTAATACATCAAATAAGTTCCTAATAGAATACATCAATAGTTAGTAGCTTAATTTTCTTTTTTTAGGTCGAATCTTGGATAATGCATGGGAAGACCACCTCCCATTGTATAGCCTATTACCTTATGTAAAAAAAAAATAATACATTAAATAAAAATCAATTTTTGAAATATCGTTTTAAGTGAACTTTAAAAAAGATTATCAAAACCTTTTTTGTGAAAAAAAAAAGAAAAAAGCAATAGATTGGTGGCAGTTAAAACACCCGATAGGTCCATGGTCCCTCTACTTAAAAGACGATCAATTTAGTCCCTGTACTTACAGGTTTGGGTCAATTTAATCCCTCTACTTACGAAATTTAGTCCTCTCAAAGGATTTCTGACCTTCATGAGCTTCCCTTCTCCTCTTGGTTTGCCTTCTATCTTTTTTGTTCTTCACCGTTGGAGCTACAACTTTCTCCATCCGCCTTTGTGGCCAAAACATTGGCCCTTTGATAAGTCTCAGAAATGATTCATAAGTTTTTAAATATTTTTCTTTCTTACACCAATCATGACAGAAGGCAACAACGACTAAATTTCTCAAGTAGAGGAACTCAATTGACCAAACCTATAAGTACATAGACTAAATTGATCGCTTTTTGAGTAGAGGGACCAAATTGACCTTTTCTTATAATTACGGGGACCTGCCGAGTATTTTAACCGATTGGTGGCACTTGAAGCCTAAATTAAGTGGTTGAGAGGGTAAACTCATTTGAAGTGTAAGGTGACTCAATTAAATTTAGTTTAATCGGGCCTTATATGATATTATTAAGGCGGCTTAGAGAAGAAGAAAAATGAATAAATAAATAAAAGAGAAGTTGAATGATCATTAATGTCTAGACTATTTCAAATTTTCAACACCCAACTTCTTTCGACCAAAAAAAATACCCAACTTCTGAATGAATGATGGCAGAGCCTTGTCTATAAATAATTAACCAAGCCTCTTTGTTCATTGCACACAAACAACAACTAAACTCCTTTCTTCAAACTTCAAACTTAAAAATAGCCCACACCAAAAAGCTTACCTCTTAATTCTCTCAAATTAATTAAAATGATGAATTATAGGAAACCAGGAAGCTGGCAATTCCTTCTTTGCCTTCAACTCTTAGCATGTTTCTTCCCATGCAATGGAGAGGTGATATTGAGACAGAGCATTCGTGGAATGTTTGTTTTCGGAAGCTCTTTGGTTGATAATGGCAACAACAACTTTCTTCCAAACTCAACGGCAAAGGCTGATTTCTTACCATATGGAATAGACTTCCCCCATGGCCCTTCTGGCAGATTCACAAATGGGAAAAATGTTATTGACATTCTTTGTCGATTGCTTAAGCTTCCTCTTCTTCCTATCTTTTCTGACCCTTCAACCAAGGGTTGCAAAGTTGTTCATGGCGTCAACTTTGCCTCTGCTTCCTCTGGTATTTTGGATGATACTGGTTTTGTTTCGGTAAGACCAACATTTCTTTCTTTTTTGGGTTAAATTTATGGAAACTAGCTTTTGTTTTCGGTTTTAAGTTTTAACTATATTTATATGTATATGTGTAGATTGTAGGGTTAAATTTTAGGATGGGTCATTTTCCATCCTACTAACTTCAGAATAATCTTAGCATTCATGAAAGGAAACCAAACTCCAAATCCAATAGAGCTTTTCAATATGCATGCGAGTGTCTAATTAGGAGAATGGAATTGTTGTGTAGCAAAATAAAACATGTAGCTAGGATCATTCACAAGAATGAGATATTTGGCTGGAATTTTTAGTTGTGGACAGATATATAGCAATCAATACTTGGTTCACATTAATTAAATGACATGCATGTAAAGCTTTCCCGTGAACAGCAACATCAGTCTTTATCAGAGGCTTAGGGGAACATTATAGAGACCAAAAAGCAGAGGAAAACAATGTATGCAGCTCTGTTTTCAGCAACGAAAAAGTCTTGGGCACGGGCCACGGGGCATGGGCAAGTTTTTTTTTTTTTTTGATAGAAAGGGGCATGGGCGAGTTGGTCATAAGTACTACTCCCCAAGACATGATTGACTTCTCTGCCTTACTTTACGGTCGATTGGTAGTATAAATTATTGAGAATTAATCATGTTAATAAGATTTTCTAGAAAATGTCTGATGTAAGCGGTCTAATTTCTTCTTGTTTTTGTTAATGATTTATTTTATCTTCGGAAGTTCGGAGAGTTGGATACATCAAAGCTCTTTCCTTTTCTTCTTTATAGAAGTTGAGACTGGAAAGGGATCAAATCTTAGTTACTACACATGGCTGATGACATTGGATACGTCATCAAGTTCCAGAAATGATTTGCTTAGCTTCAATTATAAAAGAAAAGAGACATATAGAAATAGGTAATTAATATTAACATGACAGAAAATTTCATTATAGAAATAGAAATTTTTTTAAAGAGGCATAGTAGCCAGCCAGGAACAAATTGCAAACATTATTAATAGAATAATAATAATAATTAAACTCAGTTTAAATTTTAATGACGGATTTGCATGCAAATTAATGTTTGACAGCGGCAAGTAATAACCCTAAACCAACAAATAAAGAACTTCGAGGAGGTGACAGTGCCAGAACTGGAAAAAGAGACGGGGAATAATGGAAGCAGGGAGGAGTTACTAAGCAACTACTTGTTCGTAGTGGGAACTGGAGGAAACGACTATTCATTCAATTACTTTCTCAGAAATCCCAATGTCAGCCTTCAAGCCTTCACTGCAAACCTCACCAACTCTCTTTCCCTTCAACTCAAGGTGCATTTACTTCTCTTCTTTCCTCCCATCCAATCTCTACAAATACTTGCATTCAATTTTTGGTGCTTGATTGTGTCTGACTTTTTTATTTTCTTATGGACTACTGCAACTTCTTTTTTGCTTTTTGCTAGTAGTATTTTTTATTCCTTTTTTGATGGTATATTATTGAGCTTGCGCTATTCTCTATTTTTGCATTCAATTTTGGTATTTGATTGTGTTTGACTTTTTTTTTTTTTTAATTTCTTATGAAGTGCAGCTTGTTTTTTGCTATATTTTTTATTCTCAAGATATAGTATGTGCAAAATTATTGAGCTTGAGCAATCCATAATCCATTGACTCCTTGTACATCCTATGCTATTCAAAATTGAATTATTGGGGATTAGATCGTTTTAGGTATGGGATCTTGTGGTGTTTGTACTGTTTTGACTTTGAATTATTCGGATAGAGTTCAGATTCATCTCGGGTTTGGTAGGTTTTTGAGTCATTTCATTAATAAATTTAATAATAATATTCTAGTTCTAGAAACTAGAATGTTAATTTTGGATAGAGGTGGCAAAATGAATCCGATCCGAAAAAAACCCGCCTGAAAATCCGATTCCGAATCCGACCTGAACCCGATTGACTAGAAAAAATCAACTATCCGAACCCGTCTGAACCTGAACCCGAAAAAACCCGAACCCGAAAAAGCTCAAATCCGAAAAGATATGAACCCGAAAAAGCTTAAATCCGAAAAGACACGAACCCGAAAAAGCTCAAACCCGAAAAAAACCCGAATCCGAAAAACCTCAAACCCGAAAAAACCCGAACCCGAAAATTTATGAAAATTTCATTTATGCCATATAATTTTTCATATGAATAAGTTTAAAAGGTAAATTAATAAATTACACATAAAATTTGAAAAAGGTAATGACATTATTCATCCGGAAACAAGGGGTAAATGATCTGGCCAAAACCCAAACAGAATCCGAACCCGAATTAACCTAACCCAAATTCAACCCGAACCCGAATTAACCTGACCCAAATCCAACCCGAACCCGACTCAAGCCCGAACCCGAAAATGGTCCTAACCCGAACCCAACCTGATCCGCCCGTTTGCCACCTCTAATTTTGGATATATAAAAAACAATCTGATTGTGATGAGAATAAAATATTGTATCTTAAAAAAATTTATATTGAATTTGCGTAATTTTCTAGTTCCAAAAACGTCTTAGCTTGAATTGAAACTAAAGATACACTTTAGTTGAACTAGTTTTTGTTGGAAATTTAGGATAAAAGTATAGCTTGAGTCGTGTAGGATATACTGTCCTAAAGGATAATTTTCGACTGTTAACGGCTATTCCCAGGATTAAATAAGCTCTTCTCGAAATCGAGAACAAACCCAATAAGAAAAGGAGAGAAAGACAATTTAGAAAGGAGAAAAGAGTGTTTGAGAATAGGTGTGTTGAAATGAGAGATGAGAAGACTATTTATAGGTGAGGAGCCAAAATATTAAAGACATTTAAATTATGTTTGGAACGTTTTTGGACGTTGGCAATAAAGCTATAAAACGTTTCTGCATAAAACGTTTCTGCAAGTTTCTTATGGTTGGTAACGTTTACAACCATTAAAAGCCAAAACCGTTTGTAAGAGCAAAAATTAAAAACAAAGATAATGAACAAATAATTTGTCATGTGACTTAATGCTTTTGAGATACTAGTTTTCACCTTCATGTGCGTTGCACGTGGTTGAACAAAATATCTTTTAAAATACTTGAAAATGATAAAGAATCAAAAAATTGAATTAAAACAAATATTTAAATGATAATGAATATTAATTAGAAGTGAAAACTTAGTATATTATTAAAATACATTGAAAAAATTAATGTAAAATATGTTACATTTGTATTTGTAAATTTTTAACCATTCTCATGGACACAAATTGTGATATTCTAAGCGCTTCGCGAATAGTTCTCTAATATTTAAGGTTTACATGTATTAAATAATGTTCTTTGTTTGTATGTCATTTGATAAAAGTTTAACATGTATCATATCTAATTAGAAATATATTAATAATAATAATATAAGAACAAAGAAAAGGAAAGCTTCATAATTTAAATTATATTAGGTTGTTATGTTTAATATTATAGCTACACCATACATGTAGCTCAAAATATATAGAGTTATACACACAAGGATATATATACAAACTTAATTTTGCAAGAGCTTTTTCTTTTTTCATCTCCCGTTACATAGCATTAGTGAGCTCCTCTCAACATGGGTCCTTTGATAATACAAGGATTAAGAAACCACATTATTATATATATAATGGCAGATGCTACCGAAGCTCAATTTCTTAGTGCTTAAATAACAATATTCTCTCATATATGAAAAATTGATTTGTTGACTTTGAAACTATAAATCAGATTATAACAATCTTCTTGCAGAAATTTATGTCACCCCAATATGATCTTTGCCATTGTATTTGTCATTGTATCTGTTTGAGGACATGCTTCCAGTTCCAACACATTATGTGCTGCTCTCACCTCAATTTTTGCCATGACTTCTTGCACCAAACAAACTCGTACATGCTTTGCTCTATTAAATTGATATACACTTGCGTAAATAAAGATGGAAAAAATGAAAGGATTGTAAGACTTTTTTTTTTTGCCAAAAAGGATTGTAAGAATTAGAAACTCATTTTATTTGGTTCAAATAGCTAAATGACAATAAGAAAGCCTGCACTTGCTTAGCTAAAAATAACATTAATTTCCAAAAATTTATAATATCATAAAAACCAATCCTCTCTGTAACCATTATGTTTGGCTATCACAATGACCACTAACTTCCCAATAGAAATGCACAAATCATGAAATGGAAGAAAGTCAATATGAACCACTATCAGAATCAATATGAACCACTATCAGAATCATTGCAGATTGAAAGCTAGAAACTGAAAGCAACAAAAATTAAATATAAGGGCAAGTCTTCTAATATCGGCTACATTCGTCAGAGCAAACTCAATACACAATAGTGATTCACAAGACTATTCAAATAAAGATGATAAGTAAAATAATTAAGTAGGAGGCCACATTTGTCATAATAGGCCACATTTTTCAAGGTATGCATGTGTTCTTTTTCATGTTGTCACATTTGGGTATGTCTTTTTTTTTGTTTAAAGGTTGTTCTTTCCTTTTTTTTCTGTATTCTGATTGGTTGCTAGCAAGTGAGGAACAGAAACAGACATTCACACATAAAATTTTCCGTTGGAAAGCAGTCACATTCAACAAAAGCAAAATAAAGAAAGACACTAATTTCATATTCTAAGATAATCACCTGGCAAATCCAAAAGAAGCATCTTTCCATTGATATTTCAATAATGCAGCAGCTACAGCATCTGGAAATACAACTCTAACTTTATGAAATCCAGATTTTCAGAATTTAGACATAAAGCTATTATTGACTGACTTATATTCTATCAACTGCATATTAGAAAAGAGCATAATGGATCAAAGTCTCTAATATGTTAAAAATCAAAGCTTTCAATTGTTTTCAGCATTGAAACATCAAGACAAAACTGTCTCTTTCACATAAACTCAACTCTTCCTTGTCAAAATCAAACCCCAACCCAGCTTTTATTACTCACAAAACCATCAGAAAATCTAAACAAAGAAAATCTTTCGGCAGAACAGAACATGCAAAAAAAAAAAGAAGGCAAAAGCTTATTACCTGAATATGGGCGAAGGCTTTAGCAGAGAACCCGAAGAAGAAAAGCCATTCGAAAGGAGGAAAGAAAGAGGCTTTTGGAGGAGGAAATTGGGGAATGGTAAAGCAAAGCTCTCGAATGAGAGAATTGAGAAGAAAAAAATTGAAAAATTAATTCAGGAAAAGGAAGAAACGAAGAGGATAGTATTTGTTAAGAGAAACCAAAGTTAGTGCTGAGTATTTTCCCCTTTTTAAGTTTTAGAAGTGTAGGATACGTTTAATATATAGAAGTATAGTAATTAGTAACTTTAATCAAATTCGAAGTCTTTTTTTTAATCAAATCAAAAGTATAGTAATTAGTAACTTTAATCAAATCTAAAGTCTTTTTTTTTAATCAAATCCAAAGTCTAGTAAATTTAATCAAATTCAAATTCCAAATTAAAATTAATATATATAAGAAAATCAAAATATTAATAATTGTACAATGGCAGTTTAGAAATATATTTGACAAATAAGGGTATAATGGGTGATTCAAAAGTTTTACAGGTGAATGTACTTTTTAATATAGTATAGATATAGATAGATATAGATATAGATATAGCTACGTAATTCAAGTTTAGATGGAATGATTGGTTTCGGAAGATTGGAATTTGGAAGAGGATGCATGAGTGATGATCTTATAGATTCGAGTCCATGAGAGTTAGCATGCAATCGAGACTAAATCATACATATAAGCATATATTCAAGTGAATTTTAGTTTATCAAGGTAGTATCTTAAATAAATTGCAGTTTGGAATGTGGAATTTTTAAAAAAAAAATTATTTATTGAGGTAGAATTTCAAAATAAAGTTTTGTACCAAATAAAATTTTCGTTTGTTCAATTAAGGATATCAATAATTAAGACACGATTTTAGCATAAAGTTTAGTCCTAAATAAATTGTTTATTTATTTTATGAGTAGATATGGAATTCTAAAACATAGATTATGGTAGGCCTTTAGAATGATATGGTTACGTGTGTAATTTAATCTCGATTACATGGTAATTCATGGATTCGAGTCTATAGGATCATGTCACTCGGGAAGCATGCATGAAACATCAATGAAACATCAATCATTTGATTTTGGATTGCTTTCTAAAGTCTAGCCTCCAATGTCTTTGATATATTGGATTAACAACTCCTGGGTTGGCCCATCTATTTTTTTAGGGAACCTTATCTATTTTATTATTAATAAATAAATAAATAAATAAAAATTTATGTTTTATTAAATGCCTTGTGACAATTCTACGTGTTTGAGTAATATAAAAATTTATCATAAACTAAAAATTTGATTGATGTTTTGTGTTTTAGTTGGACTAATTGTACAAATTTGAAACTTGTTTGGTTAATGCAGAAGTTGTACAGTTTAGGAGCAAGAAAATTTGTTTTGATGTCAATAAATCCACTGGGATGTTATCCCATGGTTAAACCAACAAGTGAAGGCAAGTGCATCGAAGCTCTGAATCAGGCAGCTACTCTCTTCAATAATGGGTTGAAGTCATTGATTGATGTCTCCAACACCGACATGCCATCTTCTAATCTTGTTTTTGTCAACTCATACAAGATTATGGAGGATATAATAAAAAATCCCACCTCCAAAGGTATAACAGCATTTTCTTGTTTTATAAGCTAATTGTTCAAATAAGGGCTTAATGTTTGTCAAAATATTCGATTTAAGACTCAACCTATCAATTTGGTCCAATCAGAGCCTAACACTTTGGTTTCCGCTCCAATAAAAGCCTGACGTGATTGTTACCCGCTGAAAAATTGACTAATGACACTAGCAAATAGAAACGTTGAGCTCTTATTTGAGTTAGAATTGGAATGTCGAGGCCTGATTTGACTGAATTGAAAAGTTGAATAGTAAATAGAGCATATTTAGGAAAGTTAAACCCTTATTTGAGCATTAATTAACATTAATAAAAACTATGCATAAAAAAAACATTAATAAAAACTTGCACAAATAATAAAAAATAAATAATATGATACTTGAATTTACAGGTTTTAGAGATGCTGACAATCCTTGCTGTGAAGTGGTGCCAACAGCTGTGTTCCGAGGGAGTGGGGTTTTATGCAAGAAAGATGGGAATACATGCGTTGATAGAAATGCTCATGTGTTCTTTGATGGGCTGCATCCAACTGAAGCAGTTAATATTCAGATAGCAACCAAGGCATTCACTTCTTATCTTCAAACTGAAGTCTATCCCATTAATGTCAATCAACTAGCCAAACTTTAGATAATCATTTTATATGATTATATATATATATATATCTTTCAACGTTTAGTTTAATCCCAAAAATGTTGCGTTTAAGTCTATGTAATTTATTCATACACGTAGAAAAATTACAAATGTAATCAATCCCAACAACAGAACTAGTTTTCTTCTAAACATTGATAACAATTAACAACAGAATCAATTCCTAATCAGTAACTATATACATCATGCAAATGAATTGAAACTCCACTAATTCTAGCCTATAATTGAACCTTCGTTATCTAGTTATCCTTTTGTGGTAGGTCCTCCAGTTCTTGACTAGTTCAATAATCTTTCTTCTCTTAGTCCATTTTTATGAGATGATAAAATTCTAAACATCCCTGCAACAAAATGTGAGAAAAGATAAATACATCGAGTAACAAAATGAGCAGCAGTGTAGAAATAGACAGAAGTTCAGAATTGAAATTCAACGTGTATGAGCTGATACCTAATACCAAGAATGCCATGGAATTCATCTTGCATGCCTCGAACCATATATTTAGGGAAATTATAAGAAAATAGCAGAATGTGCTTTTGCAAAGCTGATAAAGAAGAAAAATATACACTTAACTTAAAATGTATTACAAGAATCATCCAACAGTGAACCAGCAATATCGGCAAAGTTTCGTGATTAACTAAAATACACTGCAAATCAATACTTGAAAAAACTTTGGAAAGCATGCATTCAAGTCGACTAAATAGTGCAAATTTCGTTACCTTCAAGGTCCACCATTGCTTTCTTGATCATAGGCTTGAACTGCCCTGACAGAACGGTTAAAACAAGACAATAGAAACTTAGAATGAAGCTTATGGGAGCATGCATCAATGAAGTACACAATAGCTAGTAAACTTGCCTGGAAATACTTGGGCAGTGCCTTGTATTTTGAATCCTTTTTGTAATGTCTTTTATGATCAATGGCACCCCTCATCCATCCTATGTGACAGTGATAAAATTACAAGTGTATAAACAAAAAAAAGAGAAGGAAAATAGCCAAGGACAGAGCATCGATGAAAGGAAATATTATCCCACAAAGCCCCTGCAAATCTCAAAATAAGCAAGCACTCAAGTTTGGCAAAAAACAATGCTTTTTAGAACAAATACACTAAATAAGCTCAAAAGGCAAGCTAACAAGTAACCACGAAAATTACCCGTGGTTCTTTTGTAAAAACTGCTTACAATTTATTAACCACCTACAGAATCAAGATTACTTAAGAAAAGAAAAATTCTATAGCAGAGTATTTAACATAACTCTAATAAGGAAGAAATAAAGACCTTCGCTAGTTGGTGGTGCGAAGTATTGGTGGTAGCCATCGCTCGAACCTCTCCAATCGAAGAAGAATCAGAAAAATTCCAATGAGAAGAAAGAAAACCTTGTTTACATTGCCAAATTTCTAGGGTTCAATCTTTGATTAATTTTGCTTCAATGTCTTCCAACTTTGTTAGCCATAATCAAATCCAAACAAATTAAATTACCTTGCTCGACTTTTCAAACTCCAATTAAGCATTCAATGTTGTTAGAAGGGAGAAAATTGCTTGAGAATCGTGAGGAAGGAGGAAATTGGAAGGCAAAAACGAGAGAGAAAATAGAGATCGGAGAACTGATCTGAGAGAGAAAATAAAAACTAGGGTTCAGGTTAATTTGAAAAGAGGGTAAAAACAGGGGAAAATCACGTGGGGGAGGGACAAGAGTATTTTACTAAGATGAGGTTAAATCCTATTTATGTTAAAACTTAAAACCATGGTTTAAAAAAGGGGATCGGTCGGTCCGACCGATTGAATCAGGTACTAGAGGTCGCTTCAGTCCGGACAATATACCAAATTTTCGGTCTGTCAAAAAGTCAACAATTCGGTTTTGATCGGACCAACTACATTTTGAATTTTGAAAAAAGATTTGTTGATAGTGGGATTTGAACCGATAACATAGTAAAAAGGTTATAAAACCACTTAACCACTCTACCAGAATGCTTTCTATCAATATTATGCAACAATTAATATTTATTATATATAAAATGCTTGTTTTGACCTCAATTAGCCTTATCAGACCGGACCAGCAGTTGGATCGGTTGAACTAGTCAGACCGTCAACCGGAACCTTCACCGGTTCCATAACCGGTCCGATTTTAAAAACCTTGCTTAAAACTCTTCTAAGTTTTTTTTTAAACACCTCTTTTACCCCTGATTAGAGGCATTTGATTAGGTCTCTAATATTTTAATAATTTGTCTCTAAAAGTGTAAACATTCTTGAACCAAAGCTAAAAATAAATAAAAATTATTATACCACTACAAAAAAAAATGCCATATACTGACAGTCAAAAATCCATCAGTAAAATTGAAAAATCCGTCAGTATAGCCCGTTTCAAGCTATACTGACGGACGATATACCTATTGCAACGGAAAAATGTCCGTAAGTTCATCCCGTGACGGTATAGGTCTATGCTGACGGATTTTGCGATCGTTGCAATACCCTTTTTGGTATATACTGACGGGGTGAGCTTGTAGGTACAACTTATACTGACGAAAATAAATTTCATTTTTAAAATCAATTTTTATGATTAATTATGTAGCTATACTGACGGACGGTTCTTGTCTCCGTAAGTTAAAATATAATTTTACAATTTATTATATAAATTATTTGTAATATTTATATCTTCAAATTCACTTGAAGCACTTCAAAATTAAAATTTATAATTATAAAGCACTTCAATATAGGAAATACATAATACGATTTTATTGATCAAATGCAAATCCATACAAGAGAAGTGTTAAGTACTCATCAATCAATTCAAAGAAAAGTTGAACACATCAAATTCATTCCTGTTAATTTTCTTGTTCAAACTTAACAAATTTAAATAGATTCTACAAAGTACAGCAACTCTTGTACAGTTTCACCAGTAAAATCCTGCATCCATCTAGCACTCTCTCTGTACCTACAAAAATACATTGATTAAAGGCATTAAAAGAGATAGCTTCAACCTTGAGATGAAAATTGGCTTACTATCATATATATAAGTACAAGTATGGCTTAGAAAAAATTTTGTTCATAAGTCTTTAACGCCTCACAACCATCAGCAAAGAAGTTGTCACAAGAAAAGTAAATATTATGTGATAAAATAACAAATTAACGTAATACAGAGGCTCACTTACAGTATGTGTTGCTGAGTTTATAAGAAATTATAAGACTAGGTTGTGTGACTTTAAAATTGGCTCAACTCTCACTTTTAAAGGCTGGCAAACTCCTTCAAAAATTCTATCCAGAACAAACATCAAGTTTGCTTGAGAAAATGAAATTTAATTATGTCTCCAACAAAAACTTGATTATGTCTCATATTTGCTACCTGTGATTAGCACCAACAAAAACTCAATTACGTGAAATTGGAAAAAAATAAAAACAAGGCAAGAGAGAGTTAATGAACATCAAATTTTGATCTAAATGAAGTCACCTCTTCAGCACAATACTTGAAAAGGACCAAACATGTCAATCAACATTTTAGCTGCAAGATGTGCTAAAGTCAATCTCTGACATTCAGAATTCCAATGAAAGATTTTACTTGTTCCACATCCAAAACTAAGCCTTAGTCTGTATGGTCTAAAGATTAACAAAGGTTGCTTTCAGTTTCTAGCATTCTTTGATCACATTAAAATGTATGGTCTAAAGATTAACAAAGGTTGCTTTCGGTTTCTAGCATTCTTTGATCACATTAAAATTTATTCCAAGACTCATAAAATTCTTAAGAATGAATATAATAATGTTGCAAGAAAACATGGTTGTGTAATCTCAGGTAAATTTTGTCAAAGACGTGATAGACATAAATGGATTAACCAACTTCCTTTCTAACAAATGCATGGTAGAGTTACCATTCACAAAAATCAATTTAATAATTTACTACCACTTAAAAAGTTTAAAAAACATATCAATAATCACTATAGATATCATACAGAATATCACCAAAACAACAATGTTACAATCAGCAGCAGTAAACTCGTTTCAACAGTCACAACTGATTATGAAGCTATGGTACATAGATATCTTACAGAATATACTTAAGCAAAATCAATAAGGAATCATCAATCCCATGATCCTAGAGGTAAAAGGACAGAGCAACAACATACCAGCGCGAAGAAAGCTGTTGACAGAAATGACTTAAGTATAAACAGTGTTACAGTACTGTCACAGAAATCCTTGCTATTGGCCTTGGTGCAGAGTCCTGAACACAAAAGCATAAGAAAGAAATATCCTGAATAAACCTAAATTTCACATGCTAAAGTCACAAGAGCAACAAGATGAACTTACTGGCACAAGACTGGTTTCAGCTTCAACTCCATCTTTCCCAACCTTCCATACTGTTTGAAAAACTATGCAAAGAGTTAAAAAGGGCTGTTAGTACAAAATGTGAACAAGAAACTGAACCTTAGTTGCTTAAATTAGCATGAATTCTACAGCTTAGCCTTAAAGTATTATGTAAATGCAGGCCACACATAAAAACTAAAAACACAAAATGTCACACTCTTCGCTCAATCACTAAAATATTACAGAGTTTTATTGATAAAATCTAAGAATTCAATCGTTTTATGTCAGAAAGAAAAATGTTTGTTTAACATACACTTAGCTCAATCATTAAAATATGCAAAGAGAATCACGACGTAATGTGTAAACATCCAGCCAACGAGTAAAGACAACAGAGTGAAAGCAAACCTTTGAATAAGTTGGATTGCAGCGCCTAAATCTGAGGTTTTGGTGAGAAAAGCAGAGAAACCCAGAAAAATAGAGAATCGCCGTTTCACTGAGTTGAGCAGCACTTCCAGGCCGAGTTGGACCACGAGTTTTTCTGCCATGACTTGCCCCTGCTCGACTCATCATCTTCTGATACCTATTCAACTTTCCCCCACCCATTCAGTATCCAAAAACTAAAACACCCAAATTAAACATGATTCTATTCCATTTTTTAATTAAAAAAATTAAATAAATCGAAGAGAAGGAGAGAAACACATACCACATTTCTTGTATCTTGATGAGCTTCAATTCAAGATGGCTATATTTCCTTTAGATTTAAACAAAATAACCTACTTATGAAAATATTAAGGAAAACATAAACTAATTAAATCAAAGAAACCCAATCATGAATTACACAAAACCCAACATTTAATTAACATTAGGAATCAACAATTTCTACCAAGAAAAAGTTACACATATCAGATTTGAAGAAAATGATGCTTTGCCCATGGGTTGAAGTTTGGATTTGAAATATTGGGGAGAGCAAAATAGCTAGAGCCTTGGCCTTTGCGATTGTAGAAAGAAGCCATAAGAGATTTGGTACAAGGATTTAAAATACTGTAGGAGCAACATAATTCGGTGCGTGAAACTTTTGTAGAAAGGAGACTTGGGATTGTCGAAGGGAGGAGAAGAGAAGTAGAAGCGTTGGGAGAGAAAGGGGAAAGGCAAGTTTGGGAATTTTTCACCCAAATAAAACGCCTGCATTTTTTTTTTTTTATTAGGGATTGGTTTTAAACGGGCCAAATAAAAAGGTCCGATGGTAATTTATTTGTTAACAAAAAAAAATAATTTTTACTTATATTTAAAGTTTTTAAAATATAAAAAGCGGGAACTCAAAAAGTTGAAGGCGCCTCTTCTATCTATACTGACACTTAAATTGCTAAGAGTTGGTATATCATGCCCCTATACTGACGGTTACTAGCACATGGTCAGGATAGTATTAGTATATACTGACGGATACTAGCACATGGTCAGAATAGTATCAGTGTATACTGACGGGTATAAAAACTGTTGTTATATGATCGTAGTACTGACGAAAATTGTCCGTCAGTATAAATGAGCGTCAGTAGATGGAACTTTTTTTGTAGTGTACCAATAGCAACAATAGTTTTAGGGGAAAAAAATTTCTAATTTATCGCAATAAATAATTGTTTAAATTAATATTTTAAAATTAAAGATGATATAAGACATTTAGAGGCAAATATCATTATATTTAGTGACTTATGCTATATTTGTTTTCTAAAAGTTTGATTTAGAGGCAAATATGGGAATTGCCTCCAATTGTGTGTCTCTAAAAGCTATTTGTGTTGTAGTGGCTACTTGTGATTAACTTGAAACTTGGTTGCTTTGCTTGCCGCATCAGTCTTTAATTGAAAAAATACAAAGAACAAGCGTTGATTGAAAGATTAGGTCAAGAGGGGAAGTACATTAGATCTAAGCATGCAAGACCCTAATAGATAGCTTAAGGGAGCGCAACCACTCCAAACAGTGCCAACATTAAATGAAGGAGCGCACGTGATGGTGATAAGGACGATGTGAACAATGCCAACATTAAATGAAGGAGCGCACATGATGATGATAAAGACGATGTGAATAGTGTCAACATTAAATGAAGGAGTGCGTGAATAGTGCTGGCATTAAATACGCTAAAGGACACACATGATGGCAATAGGATTGCATGACGGAGCAACGTTAAAAGTCATTGCAGAAAGAAAACATAGTGGCCACTAACGGGAGCAAGAATTCTAGAACGTGATGGCAGACGGTGCAATGATAGTACTTTTGTCGAAACCATGGAAGACGCGAAAGATAAAATAGAAGGACGGCGGACGAAACCAGTGAGCGACTTACAACGAAGCTAGGGGGTTTGTACTGACAATTAGCAAGTTAAGAAAGCAAAAAAATGTCCTCCCATCACTTCATGTCAGTTGACAGGGGTGACTTGTTTTGGAACGGTCTAAGGCCGGCAACACGGGTAAAGACCGATCTTGGGGGCTCTATAAATAGCCTCCCCCTCCAACTTAAAGGGACAACGAGGAGGATCAAAGGAAAAGATGACAATAAGTTAGTCATAGAGAAATAGAAAGAGAGAACGAAGAAAACTCTGAGTTTGAGTTTTTCTAATTAAAAATAATAATTAAGACTAAAAGCTTAATGTTTAATTAAAATGGTACTGTCTGTTTGACAGGCGTTGTAGGGGTGCTAATACCTTCCCTACACATAATCGAACTCCCGAACCTAAAATTTGGTAACAAAAACCAATATTTAATCATTATTAATGAACTTAATTCCACATTAAGGTGACATTAAAATGGTTAATCAAAATTAGGTGGCCAATCACACCTAGATAAAAAAGATTGGTGGCGACTCCTTTCCAATGCGTCTAGCATTCAAGTCTCGCGATTTGCACATTACGACACAATGACTGTGACAACACTGCTCAGTTTGAAGAAAATGGAGGTGAGCATGAAGTTCCCGAAAATCAACCCACTCCAACTGATGCCCAAACTTTTAACACTGCCCCACCTCCAACCAGAAGGCCTGAGCCAACAAAGAAGAGTAGTAGAAGTGATGATGGCTTAACCGAGCTTATGGAGTCCATCAAAGACTATGTTGGTGCCTACATAGAATGCACACAGAAAATCAGTGGCATCTCCAACTACTTCGAGAAGGAAGTTGCTGGTGGTGATAGAAGGCTGGCCATATTTGAAGAAATCCTGAAAATGGGTGGATTCACAAACCAGCAAGTCATTGAAGCTGGGGAGATAAATCTCAAAGATGCACACAAGGTGGAGGCTTTCTTTGGTTTGCCTCAAATGCTCAGGAGGGACTATGTGATGAAGCAATTGGCTGATGCGAACCCATACATACCAGGATTTGATGTTTGAGGCAGGTTCTGATTTGGGGTGGTTATGGCTTCATTCTTTTGATAACTTTTTGTTAATATTTAGGTGAAATTTAGGGTAGCTGTACATGGCGCTATAAACTCTCATCTTATATTGGTTGCCTTCTCCTGGCAGTACATATTTTGTACATATTTAAATGGCTTGGGTGAATATTTGGCAGGTTTTATTTAGTTCATGTTGATTGCCTTGGTTGCAATACTTATTATGCCTTTGTGGCATTGAATATTATGCTTTGGCAGTTTCTAATTATGGATGAATAATTTGAGTAAGGTCCTTGAAAGGCAGTTTTTTTCCAGAACTTAGGCATTTTTTTGTGTGTCAAATTAACTAGGCAAAGCAATGGCATTTATGTAATCTTGTTTTTATTACTGACAAACATTACTGAAAACCAAACGGGTGCATCCCATTACCCCGGAATCCTAACCAAACAGAATTAGGTGCACATTCTCGGTAATGTGCACCTAGGTAATATTTGGCAGTAATCTCATTACAATCGGTAATGTTGCATGCCCTTAAACCAAACGCCCCCTTAGTACTAACAACTTCCTTTTTGTGGACAAGGTTAGTACTTTGAACAGACATTCCAATAACTTGTTATTACCCATTGAACCACAGTCTATAACTGGTTTGGTCAAGCGTAGTTGGGTTACCATTATTGATGTCTAAGGGTTGTATTTTAGTCCCATACTATTTGTAGTATACTAATCCAAACTCTTTTAACTTTATTTGCTTTTAGGTAATCACCTCCATTAGAGATTTGATCTCTAACACAATCATAAGGATTTATGAATCCTAAACTTTACATTTATGCATATTATTAATATGCTTAAAACATTCAAGGAAATAGTTGGCATTGGTTATGGCCACAACACTATACTCATTGTTTACTTTCAATCAATCTATTTCCTTAATCATATCTATCAAAATTTTCTTGTAGTACAAATGGATAATTTCCAAAAGAAAAATACACAAAGCCATTTAATGACTTTTATCAATAAATTGTACTAGCTCTTTTTGTATAACTTATACAAAGTAAGATTATACAAACTCTTATTACATATAGTGGAACTCTTTTGTTTCTCTAAGAAACCAATTTATCTCTTTGTTTCTTTAAGAAAACAACACACCCCAATTACGTGAAATCACACATCCAATCATCAAAGGATGTCTCTTTATATCAATATAAAGATAACAAAATTGAATCCAAGTAGTCATAAATGAAAAACTATATTCATCGCTACCATTTGAGACCCATTTTATACCTTTAATCGTACAAAGATCATAGTCTCAAAATAAAATATAACATCTCAATTCATATGAGGTTGTACGCCAATAACTATTAGAGGCACATTACTTCTTGAAAAAAGGAATATATAGTAATTTTATCAAAAACTTCTATATTTTAAATTATTATTTACTAATTAGAGGCTATTGTTTCAAACAATAGAGGCATATTTTTTTGTGCCTTTAAATACTAGGTTTCAGAGACAAATAAAACAACTTACAAAGGCAAATGTTATATTAGCCTCTAAAAAGTAGATATAGAGGCAATTGTGTAATTTGTTGCTAATTGATTGTCTCTAATAGTGAATTGTGTTGTAGTGGATCACTTTATGATAAAATAGTCATAATTCCCATATAGTTAACATAATGCTAAAATTGTGTCCAATCACGAATTCATGAAACAAATAAATCACTTGTAATATGGACAATTTCCATTACCATCATAATTCATGCTTTTAGGAATAATTATAAATTCCTTATATAATCACACAATACTTGTATTCAAAAGGCTCAAATCACAATTTTCATGAATTAATCAATTTGAAGTTATTTCACATCATGTTTATTTCTTATAAAAATAAATATTTCCTGGGAAATAAACATTAGATATAAATCAATGAATTACTTATATTTCATTGATACAACACAAGCATGCACCCAAAGTGTTACTTCCTTCTATCTCCAAATCCAAAATTTCATAATTCTTTTCGGTTTAATTATCATGGCCCCATTATTTTATTTGATTTAATAATAATCATGATTCTATCGAAACAACAAGGATTAATAATATCCATTAATTGCAAATATGCAATCAATAATTTTGGAACTCATGACTTATCAATGTCATGAACAAGAAGGAAGAAACTTGCATAATATAGAATATATTCAATTAATAAGTATAATAAAAGGAGAAACTTATCTCTTCCACCAATCAATTAATTCTTCATGATCATCAATGATTTTCTTGCTTGTATTCATCAATCATTCTCTCTTAAAAGAGTGACTCCGCATCGATCATGCCTCAAAGCCGTTTCATTAGTTGAAACATTATCGTATTTGAATTGTTAGAAAATTTCTAAGACAAAAGATTAAGAACAAGATTTTGAGGCATGAAAAACACTTTCTCAAATATGATATTGCCTAACTATTTTAGACAAGTCGTAAATTGGATATAACAAAGCCACTAGAAAACACTCAGAGAAAAGTATAATTGTTGAATGTTGTTTCTAATGTTAATGTGAAAGGCTCTTTATATACTTGATCAACATACATGTCTTTTCATATATAGACATAACTTATGATTAATACATATCTTTTCAAATAGACATAATTTCATGAACAATTATGTCATAAAGATGCCCTTTATATACAAATATATTTTTTAATAATTGTTTAGTGATAAACAAATGCCTTTCAATAATCATCAACATTCAAAAATATCTAACATGTTCTTTTTAACTATAGTGAATTACTGCTGTAGGCTTTTGGGTTGAATCACTCTTGTCAGAAAGCTTATTATATATGCATAAAGTTACAAAAGTTTATGACAATGGGAAATTAAATTAAAAATAGAGAAATTCAAATTGTTTATTTGCCGTTACCGTAATTAGGCTCAAGGGACAATCTTTATCCTGCGTAATCAGAACAAAATAGCTAGGCTCATATTTTGGCCATGCTGATCTTATAAAAACTAGGTTTCCCCCGCGCGCTTGCGCTGCGCGTGAGGGGAGCATTGTATTTTTGGACCCATGGGCTTGTCATGGGTTCATTTGACTTTTTTTTTTTTGACCAAAGGGTTCATTTGGTTGGGGTGGCCTGTTAGTATCAACATTTTTATAAGAAAATTATAAGGTAGAAATCAAAAAAATATACATGCAGTGTTAGAATTCATACAGTCTTGATTTGATAAGAAAATAATCAATCAATGATTTAAAACGATAATGACTAAATTGGTTGACAAAACATATAGGGTAATTTGATACATACACTCATCAAAGCTAAAATATACTATAACATATTTACAGTTTTTCTTGTGCTGTGTGTACCTTCTGAACAATACTTATGCTCCACATTATCTCTGGTTCCAACATCATAGCTGGTGTTTGAAATAATTGCAGTTGGTCTCATCACTGCTATTGGTCATGTTCAGATGATATGATATATAAGTCTCAGAAGTCTGAAGATACATACAATTGTCAAAGAACTGGTCTTTCCACATCACTACAGTCCTACATGAGAGATGCCTAGAAAGATCCAAGTCGTCAAAACATGGCATCCAATAATTAGGGAAGATAATTACACAAAAGCATAAGAACAAAAAAAAAACAATCTCTATAACCTATTGACCATATAGCCATCAGAAACCAACTCCCCAATGAAAACCAACTATAATAAACAAAACATCAAATAGAAAAAGAAAGGAAAAAGAAATCCAATGTGAGCGGTCAGTGAGCTACAAAGCAAAAGTTTCCCCGCAATGCATATAACCCATGTCCCCTTCACTAATCTACAACAAAAGCATGGAAGGAGCTAATTAAGAGACTAAACAATAGCTTCATATCACGATTGAGAGACCAAAACAAACTACACATAAATCATAGCATTGTTGGCTGTACCAAACTCAAGCAAAGTACACAGTTGATTTAAATGTTTGACCTGTAGCAGTATTGCTACTTTAGATATATCTGATACTAATTGATTCATCAGTCAAAGTATGGAATTAAAGTCTTAATTATCAATGAAAGTAGATTAAAAACAAACATAGAAACAAACACGTAGAATGCAATATGTTCAAAAGACGTAAAAATGAAAAAAATTACCTGTTTTTGAACTTTCAAAAATCTGGAAACAATCCTTTAGCAAAAGTTGGTTAGAGTTCTGCAGAAAACAAAAAGGGCCAAAACATAAGCAAACACAATTGAAATATATTAGGAGCCTTAAGCATATTTAGTAAACCCTGGTGTAAAATTTCAATGGAAAGTGGAAAGAAAGCATTGAATATGAGTATGCTAATGTGATTAGAAGCTTAGATAATTGATACAGAGCAAAAGCTAGATAAATAAATCATAGGATGTTGCAACAAACAGATTGGTTAAAAGCAAAAATATATTAATTAGTTACATCCATCTCAGTTCAGTTCAGTTTATTTCAGCGACAAATCAAAACTCATAAAAGCTCAGACAATTATGTTTGACCATATAATCAAATGAATTGCTGATTACCATATAAAAGAGGTTTCAGCTTTTGAAACTCACTAACCAAAGTAAAATGAAACTAACCTCTAATCTCTTGGAAAATTGAAGAGCTGCAAAAAACGAATACCCACAGATTAATAGCAAAAAATGAATACTCACAAACAAAGAAAATTGCATAAAATCTCAAAGGTGAACTACTGTTGTAATTTTTAGTCTAATAAATACCTGTATGAACAAAAGTATGAAAATTTTTAAACTAAGGGAGGCAAATTATAACGTCTTAAACACACCCAAAAAAAAAAGTCTACCAATTGAATTAACTCCTTCAATTTTATTTGAAAAAAAAACGGAACAAATTGATCTCACCTTAAACCCTGAACTCTTGCTTTCTTCCTACTACTGTCGACAAAACCCATAGGCACAAAAATCTGCGAAATATATATAAAAAAAATTATTAGCAAAACTTAAACAAAAATATCGAAATCAAAATTTGAAGAACTAATAAAGACTAAGCTGAAAATCTGAGAAACCTGAAAATCTGAGAAACCAAAACATTTCAACCTGTTTATGTTGAAACTGCTTGCTCTGACCTTTTATTTTTTTTTAAAAAAAACGAAACAAAAGAAATTAAGAGAACTGAAGAGTTGAAGAGAAGAAGAAGAAAGGAGATGCAAAAAATTTCAGGGGCAAAGAAACCCACCCACATGTCTGTATTTTGCTGTTTGTGTTGCTTGAAAAATATAATAAGAATAACAGGGAAGGAAGGTGGAAAAAGAAAAGAGATGAACTGAATAGAGAAAGGAAAAAGAAAGGGAGATTAGGGAAGAAAGGGAGAAAAGAAGGTGGAAAAAAAAGGAAGAAGAAGAATCGAGAGAAGAGAAGAACATAGGGAAGAAAAGATAAAAGGAAAGAAAGAGAAAAACACCCCAAAAACCATTGGGTAATAGATTGTTCTGGATAAAAGTCGGGTCGGGTTGATCCAAACGGGTAAAATATGAAACAAACCGGGTGCCCATGACTATTTTAAATGGAGTTTAAATTACCATAAAGCCAAAGTTAATAGTAACCAAATCAATAAGCTCTAATCTTTAGCCTGGTTTTTTTTGTAGTTTCACTTCTTCTTCTTATTGTTTTTCTATAATACCAACTATATATATATAATTGAAACCGGTATTTTATTTTTCCCAATCAACTTCAAAATATATTGTTTTTTTTTTTAATCTCTTGAACTGTTCTTTGTCTTCTAACATGGTCAGTTGGTCATGCTAGGCTAGCATTGCTAGCTAAAATTTAACCAACAATTTCTTTATCTTCTAGACAATGGAAGAACAGTGCCTTGGACAATTCACCAATTTCTTTTCCCACTTTTGAAAATTCAAGTCAAAAAGTTGTTCTAGAAGAAACTTTAATTTTTCATCCAATCGTGAGGGTTCCATTATATGGGTATCTTTTTTATACTCTTTCCTTTTTCCCAATCATCAATCATCAATCTTATTATTCGTGGAGAGTGGGGATAATTTTACCTAGTAGTGCTGTCTGAATTTGACATTTGGCATCCAACTTAAGCATATAATAATATCCACATAGTCTCACTAGAAAAGTACCCTTTTTTCTGATTCATAAAAAGGAAATGATTGCCATTGTTATTAGAATGTGTATGGTCTAAGAAGGAAAAGGAACATTAATTAATCCAATGGAAAACAGAGTTTCTCTGCTTTGCATTTTATTCTTGAAAAGGAAAATTTTGCTCTATCAATCATATTCATCTCCATTTATGTTCTTACTAGTAAATGCTCACTGACCTAATGAGCTGCTAATATTTCTTGTGACTGCTTTTCATGTTTGAAACCATTTGCCTTGGAGTCATCTGCACACCATACAAAAATCCCATGAAGCTTTTCCTGCCTCTTGAGCATCTTGCAGGCAGTGAAGAAACCATGTTCTGGAGTTAACCCACGGCTAAAATCACTTTGAAAGCTGGCTAAGACTTTACCACCCACATAGTTAGAGCTTTGGTTGTTAAAGTAACTCAAAAACTGTGGTATGGTGGTACCTTTATCATATGCATAAAATTGGAAGTTGACATAATCGATTATGTTCCTATATTTCTTCCACAAAGCTATGTACTGTCTCTGAACTTCATCGTCGGCGTATGGAGCAATAGAAGCAAAGGAGATTACCTTGCTCTTCTTGAGGGTCTTTATAAGCAACCCAATGCACTCTGCAAAGGTTTCAGGATCAGCTTGGAAGTGCTCGTAATCGATATCAATTCCATCGAGACCATACGTTTTGATGATACTTGTGAGTGAAGTAACAGCATTGAGACCCAGGAGCTGATTGAGGATGGCTTACTGCTACTTTAACATTTGGATGTTTAGACTTGATGGAAAAAACATGGGAGGGGCTAAGATTAATGGAGTCCCAGAAGATATTGAATTTTCCATTGGTGGGTGAAGGAGAATTCAAGCCATCATAGTCTATTGCAAAGGAAAGAATGAAATGAAAATCAACATTTGGGTTAATGGGTACATCAGAAAATTTCACATCTTAAATATGGCTCCTATGTATTCTTTGAACAGCTTTGAGTTTGCAGCAGCACATGGGGTTGATGTATGGAAAATAATAAGAGGAATTCTGAGAATGGTGAGAAAAAGCTTGTGAGGTTCCATGGTTGCAGAGATAAATGTTCAGTGGTATGCTTTTGTGCGAGAGAGGAAAAGAATATCAATTGCAGCTTTGCTTATAGGTATACTCTGCCCTTTTATCTTTCAATTGTCTAACAAAAAGCATAAGCATTTAGGTATGACTTTTCCGAGTTGTGGAATATTAATTAAGGAAGTAAAATATAGTGGCAAAGTTTGTTTTTAATTAATCTTTTAATTTTCAAACAATACCAATCGGAAATTAGAAGAGTAGGGATCTTTGAATTTATCCTCGTGCAATATATAAAGGCTCCATGTCAAAATGGGTTTGTAAATAAATAAGGGTGTAAATTCTATTAGGATCATCCTAAAAAGGGTGCTTTTTAGGATCCCATTAAGATGATGCCACCTAATCAATTTTGAATCACCACCAAGATATATTTTACACCCTCATTTACCATATAAACTCTTATTAATTACATTAATTCACCCTTGATTCTAGTTAAGATTGGATAATTAGTGAAATTTCTTTTTCCATCTTTAAGGATATACTTTTAACTTTTAAGAGTAAATTTTATTTTTTATGATTATTCTTGAAGATTACCATCAATCATTTTTTTTTTCTGAAACCATCCACACCCATTTATAACACTAATTAAGACTTTTACTTTATTTTAATTAATATTCATTAATCAAAAGAATCAAATTATGATGACCAATTAAATTAATTAATATTTGAATTTGTTCTAAACCAATTAAATTAATTTGCCACTTGTAAAGAAAAAAAAAATTCTTGTTTCACATCCAAAACCAATCTTAATTTGAAAAAAAAAAGTTATGTTATAAGGCAAAAACAAAATTTAATTAAAAAAAATTATTAAAAATCAAGTCACATTGCAAGTAAAAAAAAGCTAAAATAAAATTTA
>AWWV01007170.1:0-26844 GCA_001974805.1 Corchorus capsularis
CTCCCCATTCGCATACATCCTAGTATGAAACAAATTCTTCCTTTGATCTTGCACATCTCCTTTAACATAGGCACTTAACATTCTCCTTGCAACTAAATTCAAGAGTGCTGGTGTTGAACCATCATCATCCTCATCATCATGCGACATACCCCTTTCGTCATCTCCATCACCACTAGATCCTAGTGCGATTTCCTCATCCTCACTCTCAATTTCTCCATAGTCATTAGTGAACATAACCTTCTTGTTAACGCAATCTCTAGCATAATGACCATATCCTTGACACTTAAAACACTTAACATAGTTCTTAGAAGGTGAATTTGATGAAGATTTAGGTTCGGTTTTAGGGGTAGCTCCCTTTTGCGCCAACTCCTTCTCTTTAGATGACTTGTCATCCTTCTTGATTGGAGTTTTCCATGAGGTTGATGATGATGCAAAGCTCTTCTTATTCCTCTTAACGTGGCTTTCGGCCTTCAAGCATGTTGAAGCAACTCCTCAACATCATAATGTTATTGCATCTCCACAATGTCATGAATTTCCCTATTCAACCCCGCCATAAACCTAGCTATAGTAGCTTGTGGAGCTTCATCAACCTCGGCCCTAGACATCAACAACATCATCTCGGAGTAGTATTCATCAACAATCCTTGTTCCTTGCCTCAAAGATTGCAATTCTTGGTAGAGACCATTAGTATAAAAGCTTGGAACAAACCTCTTTCTCATAAAGCTCTTTAACAACAACCAAGTATCAATAGGTCTTTTCAAATTTCTTCTTCTTACTTGCACTAATTGATTCCACCAATTTAAAGAATTCTCCGTGAATTCAAGAGTAGCAGTTTGCACCTTCTTTGGCTCGGCATGAGGATAGTAATCAAAGTACATATCCAATTTTCACTCCCACTCCAAGTAATCGGATGGTGACCCTCTCCCACTGAATTTAGGGATTTTATACTTGATGTTGTCCTTAGGCTCATCTCTTTCAACTCCTCTCCTAGGCCACATATTCTCATTGATTGCAAGACCTCCAAGTTCTTGTTGCCTCAATCTTTCCATTGGATCCACTCTAGCAACTTGCCTTTGTGGTGGAAGTTGAGCTCTCTCATTGTTGATCGTGGCATTAGCTCCTTGTTGAGCTTGTGGATTTCGAGTTTCTAATGCCTCCAATCTCGTTGTCATGGTGCCAAGTTGTTGTATGATTTGTTGCAACATGGCATTCATATTTACTTCTTGATTTTGCTCTTCTCGTCTATCTCCCATTGTGCCTACAAAAAGAACAAAAATTAGTAGTAAAAACTTCTCACAAGTGTGTGTGTGCTTATACCTTTGACTTGTGCTCTCGTGTTTGCACTCAATTCCTATGGATTGGCGACCCACTACTCTCTTAATGATCTCACAAGATTATGCCTTTTACTAGTTTCAATAGGCCTAATAAGAGCAACTCCTAGAGCACTCCTTTCTTCTCGTGACCTAGTTGATTAACAAACAATTAGTAGCAAAATTCTTTGTGAATTCAAAGGAAAGTGATCTAAACCAAAACCAAACCACTTATGCAGGCTCTTGTTGTCGAAATCCATCTCCAAACTTGCTGCACAAAAACTCAATCAAGCACAAATCAAACAATTCAATTGATTAGCAAAACCCTAGTACCACATATCTCCTATTTTGTACCACTTGAATCCAATAGGGTTTGTAACCTGAAATTCGTCAAATTAGATCTTAAATCACAGCAAAAGCAACCCAAGAATCTCAATCACAGAACCAATTAGGGCTAATTGCAACTAAGTAGATCAATTGCACAAGAAAACCCTAATCCCCAAATTTCCCAAACTAAAACCCTAGTTTCTGTAAAAAAATTCATAACAGCACAAATTTTTTTATTTTTTTTGAGTATTTTTCCCATAAAGATCACACTAAAAGAAGTCTAGATCTCAAATTTCAAAGCTTTTCGAACTCAAACGAATCCACAATAAATTTCACAAGTTTCTGGTCGAAATTTTGTTTTTATTTTTTTGATATTTTTTCGATATAACTACTAGTTATAAGGGACTAAAATCTGAAATTTCAAAGCAAAAAGATGTAAGATGAATCGGCTATGAATTTTCAAAGTTTCTGAATTTTTGAATTTTCAAGGTAGGGTGGTGCGATGAGTGTATGGATGAAATTGATGGATGAAAACTTGATGAACGATGAAAAAAAAGATAGATTTATCGATTGAAGATGACAACCTATGCTCTGATTACCAATTGATACGAATCTAGTTGTATTAGATTCAAATCTATCCTTTGAATATCCACCAAAGTCGACTTGAACTTCTTCAACTTCTAGATGTGTATGTCGATGACCTTCACAAGGCTATTCCTGCTTTTTTGTCGGCCTTAAGCTCTCAATTTGACCTGCAATTGAACTCTTAAGATCACAAGATTCATAAACAATTAAGCAATCACAACCTAAATTCTTGCTAGGACTCTACAAGATTGAAGAACCCTAAGTTTGCTCAAACTAGAACAATGAAGCCAAATAATCGATATGGGTGTGTAAACCTCTCAACTTTATTGATAACTTGACTTATGTTTACAAGAGGGGGATGGTCCCTTTATATAGTAGTAGGGGACGCACCTCTCCCTAATCCTAAAGCCATAAGGACAACATAACATAAAGGAAGGAACAAGGAAATAGCCTACTCCTTGTCCTACTACGAAAAGTAAATAACATTACATAATTAAGCAAGGATTGGACTTAGTCAAACAAGGCCCAACTGATGCGCCAAGGGCTTTTCATGGCTTAGAAGAACACATTAGAGCCAATGAAGATCATTGAGATGTCATCGATGCTAGCTTGGAGGAGCGCGGAGTTGGAAGCACTTGTGACCGGCCATTGCTTGGAGAAGCCGCGCAACACCGGCCACATGACTTGGAGATGCCCGGCCACATGACTCGGCCACAACCGGCCACATGACTCGGCCATGCCCGGCCACAACCGGCCACATGATCCTTTAAATATACCGTTGGGTCCAATAATAAGGGCTCGAGCTAAAAGGTTTAAGGAAGCTTTAGTGGGCTTTATAAGATCTCATCTTGAAGAATTGAAGACCATTGAAGACTCATTGGGCCGATTTGAAGACCACACACAAAGGAATATTCCAAACGATTCCATGGTGTGTACCATGTTATCCATCGATGAGCATTAGGCATAGCATTGTGTAATTCGGCCATTGGGGCCTTTATTCTATCTTCAATTAGTTATTTATTTAGTCTAGAAGACATTGGGTTGGGCCTTGATTGACTAAGTCCAATCCTTGCTTAGTTATGTAATGTTATTTACTTTTCCTAGTAGGATAAGCAGTAGGCTATTTCCTTGTTCCTTCCTTTATGTATTGCCGCCCCTTATAGGGAATTGGAGTAGGTTATGCGCCAACCCCTCCCCTATATAAGGGCTCTTTTATCTCTTGAAAACATAAGTCAAGTTAATCAATAAAGTTGAGAGGTTTATACCCATATCGATTTCTTGGGCTTCATTGTTCTAGTTTGAGCAAACTTAGGGTTCTTCATCTTGTAGAGTCCTAGCAAGCAATTAGGTTAAGATAACTTAGTTGTTTGTGAATTTTGTGATCTTGAGAATTCAATTGTAGGTCTAATTGAGTGCTTAAGGCCGACGAAAGAGGAGGAGTAGCCTTGTGAAGGTCATCGACATACAAGTCTAGGAGTTGAAGAAGTTCAAGTCGACTTTGGTGGATATTCAAAGGGTAAATTTGAATCTAATACAACTAGATTCGTATCAATTGGTAATCAGAGCATAGGTTGTCATCTTCAATCGGTAAATCTATCCTTCTATACATCATTCATCATGTTTTCATCCATCAAAATTCATCAAAGTTCTTATCGCACCACCTTCTTGAAAATTCAAAAAAATCAGCAACTTTGAAAATTCATAATCGATTCATCTTACATCTTTTTGCTTTGAAATTTCAGATTTGAGTCCCTTATAACTAGTAGTTATATCGAAAAATATCAAAAAAATAAAAAAAATAATATAAAAAAAAATTTCGACCAAAAACTTGTGATTTTTGTCTCGGATTCGTTTGAGCTCGGAAAGCTTTGAAATTTGAGATCTAGACTTATTTTAGTGTGATCTTTCTGGGAAAAATACTCAAAAAATTAAAAAAAATTTGTGCTATTATCGATTTTTTTACAGAAACTATGTTTTTAGTTTGGGAAATTTGGGGATTAGGGTTTTCTTGTGCAATTGATCTATTTAGTTGCAATTATCCCTAATTGTTTGTATAATTGAGATCTTTGGGTTGCTTTTGCTGAGAATTGAGATTTGATTTGAGGAATTTCAGATGCAAACCCTATTGGATTCAAGTGGTACAAAATAGGAGATAAGTGGTACTAGGGTTTTGCTAATCAATTGAATTGTTTGATTTGTGCTTGAATTGAGTTTTTGTGCAGCAACTTTGGAGAAGAATTTCGACATAAGGAGCCTGCATTAAGTGGTTTGGTTTGGTTTAAGATCACTTTTCTTTTGATTCACAAATAACTTTGCTACTAATTGTTTGTTCCTCAAGTAGGTCACGAGAAGAAAGGAGTGCTCTAGGAGTTGCTCTTATTAGGCCTATTGAAGCTAGTAAAAGGAAAATTTTGTGAGATCATCAAGAGAGTAGTGGACTGCCAATCCATAGGAATTGAGTGCAAACACGAGAGCACAAGTCAAAGGTATAAATCACACAAACACACTTGTGAGGATTTTTACTACTAATCTTTGTTCTTCTTGTAGACACGATGGGAGATAGACAAGAAGAGCAAAATCGAGAAGTAAATACTAATGCCATGTTACAACAAATCATACAACAACTTGGCACCATGATAACTCGTTTGGAGGCTTTGGAAACTCAAAATCATCAAGCTCAACAAGGAGCTAATGCTGCAAACAACAATGAGAGGGCTCAACTTCCACCCCCATGACATGTTGCTAGAATAGATCCCATAGAGAGATTAAGGCAACAAGAACTTGGTGGGCAAGCTCACAATGAGAACATGCGGCCTAGGAGGGGAATTGAAAGAGAGGTGCCTAAAGACAACATCAAATACAAGATCCCTAAATTCAATGGGAGAGGGTCACCATCCGATTACTTCGAGTGGGAATCAAAATTGGATATGTACTTTGATTACTATCCACATGCCGAGCCAAAGAAGGTGCAAATTGCTACTCTTGAATTCACGGAGAATGCTTTAAATTGGTGGAATCAATTGGTGCAAACAAGAAGAAGAAACTTGGAAAGGCCGATCGATACTTGGTTAGGGTTAAAGAGTTATATGAGGAAGAGGTTTGTTCCAAGCTTTTACACTAATGGTCTCTATCAAGAATTGCAAACTTTGAGGCAAGGAACAAGGAGTGTTGATGAATACTACTCCGAGATGATGTTGTTGATGTCTAGGGCCGAGGTTGATGAAGCTCCACAAGCTACTATAGCTAGGTTTATGGCGGGATTGAATAGAGAAATTCATGATATTGTGGAGATGCAACAACACTATGATGTTGAGGAATTGCTTCAACATGCTTTGAAGGCCGAAAGTCAAGTGAAGAGGAATAAGAAGAGCTTTGCATCATCATCAAGCTCATGGAAAACTCCAATCAAGAAGGATGACAAGTCATCTAAAGAAAAGGAGTCTGCGCAAAAGGGTGTTACCCCTAAAACCGATTCTAAGTCGTCATCAAGTTCATCTTCTAAGAACTATGTAAAGTCTTTCAAGTGTCAAGGATATGGACACTTTCAAGGGATTGCGTTAACAAGAAAGTCATGCTTACTAATGACAATGGTGAGATTGTAAGTGAAGATGAGGATATTACACTTGGATCAAGTGGTGATGGAGATGATGAAGTAGAGGTACAAACCGATGATGATGATAGTGATGGCTCAACACCGACACTCTTGAATTTAGTTGCAAGGAGAACTTTAAGTGCCTATGTTAAAGGAGATATACAAAATCAAAGGGAAAATTTGTTTCATACTAGGATGTATGCGAATGGGAAGCCTAGTAGTGTGATCATTGATGGAGGAAGTTGCACAAATATAGCTAGTGTGCATTTAGTGAAGCAGCTTGGTTCAATGATAGAGAGGAGATTAAGGTTAACAAATAAGTTTTAGTTTCTCTTTCTTTGGGCAGGTACAATGGTGAGGTGCTATGTGATGTACTACCAATGCATGCGAGTCATGTTCTACTTGGTCGTCCATGGCAATATGACAACAAGGTCCATCATGATGGTGAGACAAATAAGTATTCCTTTATGTGTGGTAAGCGTCCTATTACCTTGATTCCTTTATCACCTCAAGAAGCTTTAAAAGATCAATTGAAATTGAAAGAGGAATTTGCTAAGATGGAATCTGATTTTAGGACTAAAGAAAAGACTAAACATGCTAATTTGAATGTGAATTGCGTTGAAAGCAAAACTGATTTGGTTGATAAGCATGCTAGTTCTAGGAAAGTTGTTAAGGAGTGTATGTTAGCTACTAAGAGTGAGATAAAGAGGCTTTACATGATAATTCTGTTTTGATCTTACTTTTGCTTAAGAATACACTTGTTGCTACTAACGACTTGGAAAGAGAGCTTCCAAGCAATATTGTTTCTCTTTTGAGTGATTATGTAGATGTGTTTCCGGAGGAGATTCCTAGTGGGTTGCCGCCGATTAGGGGAATTGAGCATCAAATTGATTTCATCCCTGGAGCGCAAATACCTAATAAGCCAGCTTATAGGACAAACCCTGAAGAAACAAAGGAATTGGAGAAGCAAGTTGGAGAGCTACTTCAAAAAGGATTTGTGCGTGAAAGCCTTTCTCCATGTGTCGTTCCTGTTTTGGTTGTTCCTAAGAAAGATGGGACTTGGAGAATGTGTGTTGATTGTAGGGCAATAAACAACATAACGGTAAAGTATCGTCACCCTATTCCTAGATTAGATGATATGCTAGATGAATTGCATGGTGCTTGTTTATTTTCTAAGATTGATCTTAAGAGTGGCTATCATCAAATTCGCATGAAAGAGGGTGATGAATGGAAAACTGCCTTTAAAACTAAATTAGGGTTGTATGAATGGTTAGTTATGCCTTTTGGATTGACTAATGCACCTAGTACATTCATGCGATTAATGAATCATGTTTTAAGAGCTTTTATTGGCAAGTTTGTTGTTTATATTAATGATATACTTGTGTATAGCCGAAACCTAGATGAGCATGTTAGGCATCTAAGATGTGTGTTAGATGTACTTAGGGTTGAGAAATTGTATGCTAACCTTAAGAAGTGCACCTTTTGCACAAACAAGCTTGTTTTTCTTGGTTTTGTGGTGTCATCGTAAGGTATAGAGGTTGATGAGGAAAAGATCAAGGCAATCAAAGATTGGCCAACACCCACCAACGTTGGACAAGTGAGATCTTTTCATGGACTAGCCGGATTCTATAGGAGGTTTGTTAAGGACTTTAGAACCTTAGCCGCCCCTATTACAAGTGTTATGAAGAAGAATGCACCATTCAAGTGGGTAAAAGAACAACAAGAAGCATTTGAGACGTTGAAGGAAAAACTAACTAATGCTCCTTTGCTTGTTTTACCTAACTTTAACAATACTTTTGAGATTGAATGTGATGCATCAGGGGTTGGAATTGGAGCTGTTTTGATGCAAGGTGGGAAGCCCGTCGCCTACTTTAGTGAGAAATTGAATGAGGCTGCTTTGAACTATCCAACCTATGATAAAGAGTTGTATGCTCTTGTGAGGGCGTTGCAAACTTGGCAACACTACCTTTGGCCTAAGGAATTTGTGATTCATACGGATCATGAGAGCTTGAAGTATTTAAGAGGCCAACAAAAGTTGAACAAAAGACATGCTAAGTGGAGCGAATTCATTGAGTCTTTTCCTTATGTTGTGTGATACAAACAAGGTAAGGAGAATTTTGTAGCCGATGCTTTATCAAGAAGGTATGTGTTACTTTCCATGCTTGATTCTAAGTTTCTTGGTTTTGAGTATATTAAGGAATTGTATGCTAGTGATGTTTATTTTGGTGAACTCTTTAAGCATGTGAAAATTCTGGTTTTGGAAAGTATTATAAGCATGATGGATTTTTGTTTAAGGAGTCTAGATTGTGTGTGCCTTCTTGTTCTTTGCGCATCTTGCTCTTGAGGGAATCGCATGAAGGGGGTTAAATGGGTCACTTAGGAGTTGATAGAACATATGACATATTGCATGAACACTTCTTTTAGCCTAAGATGCGGCATGATGTAGGAAAGTATGTTGCTAGTTGCATTGTTTGCTTGCAAGCTAAATCTACTTCTAATCCGCATGGATTGTATACTCCTTTGCCTATTCCTCATGAACCATGGACTCATATTAGCATGGACTTTGTGTTAGGCTTACCTCGTTCTAGGAGAGGTAAAGATTCTATCTTTGTCGTTGTTGATAGGTTTTCTAAGATGGCACACTTTACTGCATGCACTAAAACGGGTGATGCCATTAATGTAGCTAATTTGTTCTTTAAGGAAATTGTTAGACTACATGGAATGCCTAGGACGATTGTAAGTGATAGAGATACTAAGTTCTTAAGTCACTTTTGGAGAACTTTATGGGCTAAGTTAGGTACTAAGTTGTTATTTTCTACTACTTGTCATCCTCAAAGCGACGGTCAAACGGAAGTTGTTAATAGGACTTTGTCTACTTTACTTAGGGCATTAATTAAGAAAAACTTAAGAACTTGGGAGGATTGTCTACCTCATGTCGAATTTGCATATAATAGAAGCATACATAAAACCACTTGATATTCACCTTTTGAAACTGTGTATGGCTTTAATCCTTTAACCCCATTGGATTTGTTGAGTTTACCTTTGAGTGTGCAAGTCGACATGGATGGACAAAGGAAGGCCGATTATGTTAGAGAAATTCATGCTAGGGTTCGTGCACAAATTGAGAAGAAAACACAACACTACATGAAGAATGCTAACAAAGGGCGCAAGGAAGTCATCTTTGAACTCGGGGATTGGGTTTGGTTGCATCTAAGGAAGGAGAGGTTCCCTAAAAAGAGAAAGTCTAAGCTCTTACCTCGTGGAGATGGTCCATTCCAAATCTTGGAGAGGATCAACAACAACGCCTACAAGCTAGATCTTTGTAGTGAATATGGCAATGTAAGTGCTACTTTTAATGTTTCAGACTTATCCTTGTTTGATAGTGATGCAGAATTGAGGACAAATCCTTTTCAAGGGAGAGGGGATGATGCGCCAAGGGCTTATCATGGCTTAGAAGAACACATTAGAGCCAATGAAGATCATGGAGATGTCAACGATGCTAGCTAGGAGGAGCATGGAGTTGGAAGCACTTGTGACCGGCCATTGCTTGGAGAAGCCGTGCAACACCGGCCACATGACTTGGAGATGCCCGGCCACCACCGACCACATGACTCGGCCATGCCTGGCCACAACCGGCCACTTGACTCGGCCATGCCCGGCCACAATCAGCCACATGATCCTTTAACTATACCGTTGGGTCCAATAACAAGGGCTTAAGCTAAAAGGTTTAAGAAAGCTTTAGTGGGCTTTATAAGATCTCATCTTGAAGAATTGAAGACCATTGAAGACTTATTGGACCGATTTGAAGACCACACACAAAGGAATATTCCAAACGATTCCATGGTGTGTACCATGTTTTCCATCGATGAGCATTAGGCATAGCATTGTGTAATTCGGGCATTGGGGCCTTTATTCTATCTTAGATTAGTTATTTATTTAGTCAAGAAGACATTGGGTTGGGCCTTGATTGACTAAGTCCAATCCTTGCTTAGTTATGTAATGTTATTTACTTTTCCTAGTAGGACAAGGAGTAGGCTATTTCCTTGTTCCTTCCTTTATGTATTGCCGCCCCTTATAGGGAATTGGAGTAGGTTATGCGCCAACCCCTCCCCTATATAAGGGCTCTTTTATCTCTTGAAAACATAAGTCAAGTTAATCAATAATGTTGAGAGGTTTATACCCATATCGATTTCTTTGGCTTCATTGTTCTAGTTTGAGCAAACTTAGGGTTCTTCATCTTGTAGAGTCCTAGCAAGCAATTAGGTTGAGATAACTTAGTTGTTTGTGAATTTTGTGATCTTGAGAATTCAATTGCAGGTCTAATTGAGTGCTTAAGGCCGACGAAAGAGGAGGAGTAGCCTTGTGAAGGTCATCGACATACAAGTCTAGGAGTTGAAGAAGTTAAAGTCGACTTTGGTGGATATTCAAAGGGTAGATTTGAATCTAATACAGCTAGATTCGTATCACCATTAACCCAATGTCTTCTAACTAAATAAATAGCTAAACTAAGATAGAATAAAGGCCCAATTAGCCGAATTACACAATGCTAAAGTCTAATGCTCATCGATTTCAAGTAAGGTGAACACTTTGGAATCGAAGGGAATATTCTTGGTGATGTCGACTTCAATGCTCTCCAATTGGTCTTCAATGGACTCTAAACCTCCAAGATGAGATCTAACAAAGCCCAATAAAGCTTCCTTGAACCTTTTAGTCCGAGCCCTTGTCATTGGACCTTACGGAATGGCTAAAGGATCCATTGGCCGGTTGTGGCCGGTTGGTGCGCGGTCTTGTGCGATGCTCCCATGCAATGGCCGGTCATGACCGGTCATAGTCCAATGCGATGGCGCGGCTACTCCATGCTTTGGCCGGTCATGTGCGATGGCATCATCTCCTAACTCCTCCAAGTTTGCTTTTAAACCGGGATCAACCTTGATAACTTCTTGAACCTCCGAGCTATTTCCAAACTTACCCGAGCAATGATCTCCAATGGCTCCATTGTGCTCTTCTAAGCCATGATAAGCCCTTAGCGCATCACATGGGAGTGAGTGATGTCATCTTTACAATATTTATAACTCTCTAACCGTCTTCTAGCTTACGTCTACCACCACTGCCCTTTGTTACTAAGAGAGCATGGTTATTTATAAGAAAACCTAATTACAAATACTACCCTTGACTAACATGATCTCGTCCGTTGGATGAAGGGCATAATCGTCTTTTGAGATTCTTGTGACTTCTTCTCCAAGTAAACTTGTCCACCAAGTAAATCTTCATTTATTGAGCAGGATCAATCAGCATTGATGAGCAAATCCTCCATGAAAGGTGCAATCAATCAGCATTGATGACCATGTCTTCTTTCCATAATTGTGTCTTAATTAGTGGGATTCACCAATTAAGTCAACTCTCGCCATTAAGTGCAAAATACTGCCATAAATAGATGCTTGGTCTTCAAGAATATTCTTTTGGGCTTGAGCTAAGGTTGAAGGCTTCCATGTTGATAATGGGCTTGAAGGCTTCTGAAATGGGCTCCATCAATGGGCCAATTCTCTCTTGACTGGGCTTCTTTCCAAATGTGTCCAAATAAGCTCCAATTCTTCATTTTAAAGATATTCCTCCTACAAAACCATGAAATCAACAATGATGAGATATTCAAGGGAAAATAACCATAATTAGCTATCAAAACCTAGCTAAATAGCATAAGAAATGAGTGCTAAATAATAAGTTATCAATATCGATCCGTCTCCTATAATTGTGCTTCCAATTAGCTCGTACAAATTCTTCGAATTCTTCACTCCTTTCATCACAATCATCGAACCTTTGGTGATCTTCAAGCCTCCACCTCGGCAAGAATATCCATAACCCAAGCTATCCAACTTCCGAAGCGAAATCAAATTTCTTGTAAAGTTTGAAACATACCTTACATTCCCAAGCATCTTGACACTTCCATCATGCAAACGAAGTTTTACACTCCCAATGCCTTCAATTTTTTCTTTACCATTATTAGTCATGTAAACAGGATTATCACACTTCTCAAGTTTCGAAAACCATTCTCTCTTTGTGCAAATATGTTCAGAACAAGCAGAATCAAACACCCACATATCTCTAGTGTCTTTCTTTTCTTCTTGCACTGTCAAAACAACATCTTCATCAGAATATCCCTCAGTATCAGCAGCAACAACATTAATACCACCCTTATTCTTCTCTTTAGATTTCATGAAATCCCCCAAATCTTCCTTTAACTTCTTGCAATAGGCTTTTATATGGCCCATCTCATGACAATAAAAACACTCCTTATTACTGAAATCAATCCTTGGCCTCGAACTTGATCTTCCCCTTTCATTGAATCTGCCCTTTGATCTTGCATCAGTCTTATCTTTTCCATAAGTTCTTCCACACTCCACCGTGAGAGCACCATTCTCTTCATCTTTCTCTTTAATTTCTTTAAATCTATCATACTCAAAAATTGCAGAAGTCACATCTTGCAAGCTCAGGGTTTTCCTACCAACCATCAAAGCTCTAGTCACAAGATCATACCTGTTGGTAAGAGAATTAATCAACAAAACTGCTCTATCAACCTCTTTCCTGACTTCATCCACACTTGCCAGCTGAGTAACCAATCTATTGAACTCGTTTAGGTGTGCTCTTAAACTTGTTCCCACCTTCATCTTCAATCCAAATAATTCTCTCTTCAAACACAACATGTTAGTAATCGATTTTGACATATAAATTGACTCCAACTTACCCATCAACTCCTTTGGGGTTTTCACATCTAACACATCATACTTAATTTCAGTAGCAAGATTCAAACAAATTGTACTTACTGTTTTTCGTTGAATATCTCTCCACCTGTTCTCATTCACCGCTGTAGGCTTATCAGTTTCAAACGCATCTCCCAATCCTTGTTGTACTAACACATCGGTTATCGTACTCTTCCACATCTGAAAATTGTTCGTTCCATTAAACTTCTCAATCTCAAACTTCAAAGCTGATCCGCTGCTGGTGTCTGCAATATTTAATCAACCAAGCTCTTGATACCATTTGTTGTAACTTCGGATATCTCAGGAATTAAACAAACAAATAATTAAAGCGGAAACAACAAAGCAAATTTTCTTGTGGACCTATGCCACAAATCTCCACTATCAAATCAATCAATTACAATCAAGAATCATAACAATCTCTCTAGCAAACTCTCAATCTAATCAACCCAACATGGGTGATTCTCTCACAACAACATAAAGCTATGTCAGGTTTTTCTCTTTCTCTCACACACAAAAAACTAAACACAAACTGCTTATTTATACTAACACAAACTTAGGCTCCAAGAATCCCTTTCCTATTAGGATTCTTGTCCACCAATCAAAAAATCTCTAGAAAAATCATAAACCAAATCTAATTAGGAATTGAGGCAAAAATCCTAACAGAACCCTTCTCTCAAGCTACAAATTCGTTGGGAACAAAGACCTTTCTTATTCTTCTACTCAACGCTAGAACAAATAAAAGAAAAAAACTGTTAATTGATTACTGGGTTTATTTATTTTTTGGAACTAAAGGCTGGTTATAAGAAATTTAAGGCATTCATTTGAGTTGTTGATTTTGCTTGAAAATTTTGTTAATTGGGTGCTTTTTATTTTTAATATGGGGGTTGTTAAATTGAGTGACTTACAGTGTGTTTGGATTGAGGTATTTAGAGGGGACGGGACGAGACGGAACGGAATAAGAAGTTTTATTGGTTAATGATCCATGTTTGAATTAGAAATTAAATATGATTCATGGGTTTTGGAGGACTAATTTTGATTCTTCATGATTCTTATAAGTCCCCTTATTTATAAAATGGTAGATAATCCCTCACATCCGCTCCTTTTTAAATTTTAAACTATTCAAACAAGGATTGGTCATTCATTTCCTTTTCTTTAAAAAACCCTCATTTCCCATCCTTTCCTATCCTTTACTAATCCTTCAATATATTTTTCCAAACATACTGCAATTCTTGTTTTTAATAAAAGTAGAAGGAAGTAGGAACGGATTGATGGAAATAGAAATCAACCTGTTAGTGGTGAATGATTTTTCAAGAAAGTTCTACCAAAAAAGATTTTTCAAGAAAGTTTGAGCTTTTTTAAAGTGGAGAACATTCAACGTGTTCTTGCGTGGTTCATGAAAAAAGAAGATATTTGATCTTCTATTGAGGAGAGAGAAGATCGATTTGGTGTTTGTAGAAAAAAAAATATGACTTTAATTTTTTAAAAAAATTAACAATTTTTATATATTTTAAAAATATTTCTGATTTTTTATTTTTTTAGTTTAATAAAATCCTCCTTTTTTAATTATTTTAACTTTAGATAATATAATTAATTCCACGTGGCAGGTGCCACATCAGCATAGTCGACGGTGTTAGTGCTACACCAGCAGGCTTGACGGATATGTCACGGCACAATTACGATAGGGACTACAGAGGAACACTTTTGATAGTAGAGATACCATTTTGCAAGAAGAATAGTACATGGATCAAATTTCGTTTTTCATATAGTAGAGGGACCGCCCGGTGATGTTCACCACCACTCTTAACACATTGTTATATTTATTTCCACGAAGCATTTAAAATTTAACAAAAAATATTTAAATTGTTTAAAGAATGGTCGAGTTTAAAACTTTTTTTTTAACAAAAACAAAAGCTAAAGACGAAAAGATCACTTGGTACATATATATGGGATTTGGCTATCGCTTCTGGAGGGAAAAATTCAACTTGTGATTGGTAAGTTACGAGTATAGATGAGTGGCGCTATGGGCTTATTGTTCAAAAGGCCCCTAAACTTACATAAAACGGCCAAATAAGCCTCTGAAGTTCAATTGCAGCTAAATAAGCCCCTGAACTCTTAAAAAAGCAAAATAAGCCCTTTTCTGACGGCTAAATGCTGAAATAAGGACTAAACGTTTTAAGATTTTCTCAAATAAAGATCAAAATAGACAATTTCAACAAATTAGAATACATACTTAATATTTTTTTTTACAAATTGGATACAATAGTATGTAAGATATATATAAATTGAAAGCACACAATAATTTTGTTCGTGCCAAAAAATCTCTTTGGAGATCTTGGTGAAAGGGTACCGAGTGTGCCAATCAATTTTGACCGGAAATTGATAAAAGGATGCGAGGAAAATAAAAGTTCATTTTTGTTGTAAAAATGACATAAAGAGTGTGATGAAAAGTAAAGGTTTGCTTTAAGTGCATCAACATAAAATAAACCAAACGATTTGTAGATCCTGAATCAAAGTCACACAAATGTGTTTAAATCATTGATTCCAGACTCACCATTTATCATTAAAAATGGTGATTTTTTTTATTTAAGACCGCATTAGCAATTGGGGTGGCTTTGTCCACTATGCTTTGTATGAACTTGGTGGAAACAAAGGTTCTAGCACCATCTTCCTTGCCCCCCGGGCGTTGTTTCCAATCTCCTAGTTATTTCGTTGAATCCTTCATTTTGAACATGCTGACTCTCCTTCACTTCTTTGGATTTTATTTTGTCCAACATGGCCCACATTTGAGGCTTAATATCATGTATAGTCTCTTATTGGTCTTGGGAAAGATCAACATGTACCTGATCAACTTCATCTTCATTAGGAAGACTTTCATCTTTTTGAGCATCGGGTTCTGAAAAGTTACCAATCTCTAAGTTGTCTTCATGTTCTTTGATCTCAGGAGGATCTTCAATTTCCTTGTAGGTGGTGGAACCATCAGCTTCTTCAAAATGAGGGTGGTAAGAAAGTTGCCCCTCGAGCATAACTTCTTCATTTGCCACTTTAAATTCATTAGTTTGCTCATCACCATAATCATTGCTACAAACACATGAATTCATGTTATCAATGGTGGCATAGTCTAAAACTTCATCACCACTTTCAGTGCAGTAAATACTTTCGGTGTTATCATCTTTGGTGCCATCACCTTCGGTGCCGTTGATTTCGGTGCCACCATCTTGGGTGCTATCATCTTGGGTGACATCATCTTTGGTGCCATCATCTTCTTCCATGGCATTAATCAAGCCATTATCATGGATGTTAGTGGAATTATCATCATGTTTAGAGAGAGTAACGGTCTTGACACCATCTTCTTTGCTTCCCGAGTGTTCACCATCTTCGTGAGACGATTGAAGTGCGTCGTCGTTGTCACCACTTTCATCCATATTATCAATATCAGCATTAGTAACATGGGTGGTGTTGCTAGTAGTAGTAATGGCGCCATCACTAGAATTAGTGGAACAAATTCATCATCACCATCGTTCATACTTGAAGTGGTGTTATCAATAGTAATTTTCTGGAGTGCGGAATCTATGTTCGTCTCCATATCTTTTCTTGCCTTGGCTTTTTTACGAAGCTCTTTTCTTCTCCAAGTCTTCTTACTTCCTTGAATAGGTTGGCTAGGGAATTTGGAATGTTGCACCCTTTGCCATACACCATTTTGAGCTCTTGAGTCGGCCGCACCATTCTTGGCCGAGTACTCTGCACCGAACGTTCTTTATGGATATTAACTTCCTTCTCCATGGCCAAAGCTCGAAATTCTTCTTTTTGGTGATCTAACAAAGGCTTTGCTTCATGTTTCGGCTTCATTGATCTTGGATTGGTTGGAGTCTTTGCCGATGGGTCAAGCTTCAAAGCTTTCTGAAATTGCTTTGTCACGGACGACACCATTTTGGATGAAGATGGTGCGGATGAAGAAGTGGACGGTGCCATATGCCATTTTTTCCGTCTATAGTATGGAGAATGTTTTTCATTGGTAAGTTCTCTTGGTTTGGAGAACCTTTCTGCCATTCGCCTTGGTGGTGCAAAATTTTCTTTCTGGAAAGTTGGAATTGTATCAAAATCCAATCTTCTTCGCGCCATTTTCCTTGGTGGTGGATCTTTTGAACGCACCATCTCTTGCTTTGCACTAGGTGGAGAAAACTCCAACTTTCTTCTAGGAGCAAAATTTCTTAACGCCACTGATCTTGGAATCCATGGCTGTTCAAGTTGGTGCTCCCAAGGTTTAGTCTCAGAGTTGGCATAACCATATCTTTTGATTTTGGTGCAAGCATCACCATTTGCATCGTTTCGCACCAGATGTTTCTGCACTGGATCTCTTAGCACTGACACCACTTTTTCCTCCATGGCCAAACTTTTTGCCTTTTCTACTTTAGACAAGCGGCCATTTTTTGGAAAATTTACCATCATCTTTTCAGTGATTTCGGGTGGTTGTTGAACAAGTGAGGCAACTTGGTGCAGTGTGGCCACTTGGTGCGGTGCGACCATTTGGTGCGGTGCGACCACTTGGTATGGTGCGGCCACTGGGTGTGGTGCGACCATTGGGTGTGGTGCGGCTATTGGGTGTGGCGCCTGGTGCTACTGCACTTGCCCCCCGAGTGTTTCCACTATCACTGAGATGGCTTCTTGTACTTGTTTGAAGCCATTCTCGTTTTTTGTTATTTGTTCTTGGATCATCTCTTGAAATCTAGCTTCCATCTTATTTATAACCTCTTCCAAAGTGCTAGCAAGATCACCATGAGCAGTGGTGCGGCCTTGAGAAGTGTCGTCACCATATTTGCCTAATTCAGCACCACTTTCATGTCCATGTAAGAATAGGTGGTGCAAAGAAACCTGCTTTTTGACGGCACCTTAAAAGGAGCCGTAACAATAGCAACAATAACATGTAAAATAAAAAGAAAAGGTAGAAGAAGAGCATGAAGAAAAGGTAAAATTTAACATGTCATGAAAACTAAAAATTAAACAAAAGTAGTAAAAATAACGAAAATAAAGGGAAACAAGAAAATAAAACCTTTTTAACAGCAACGAGATGAGATCTGAATCCTTGTGAGTCACACCGGGCGTGCCAAAAAGAGATGTTCGCGCCGAAAAATCTCTTTGGAGATCTTGGTGAAAGGGTACCGAGCGTGCCAATCAATTTTGATCGGAAATTGATAAAAGGATGCAAGGAAAATAAAAGTTCATTTTTGTTGTAAAAATGAGATAAAGAGTGCGATGAAAAGTAAAGGTTTGCTTTATGTGCAGCAACATAAAATAAACAAAACGATTTGTAGATCCTGAATTAAAGTCACAGAAATGTGTTTAAATCATTGATTCCAGACTCAGAAAACAAAGATTGCTGTGAAAAAGGTTATTTTCTTGATTCAATTGCGAGAGATGACAAAGAGATGTGATTGATTTCAACAGACATTTAAATACAAGAAGGAACTTGTAAAAACAAGGTTGACAAGATTAATAAAATAAAAATATCAAGTGAGAACTTGATTCACAAGAGAGATTGAAAGCGTAGGGCTTGAAAAAGATTGAAAGCGCGGAGCTTGGATGTTGATTTTTCTCTGAGAAGAGTTGTTTTAGACCTGGAGTCTGAGTTGTGTTGTTGATGATGAAGATTGGCTGTGTTTTGAAGTCCTGTCCTTCAAAACATTTGAGGCTGCCTCCTTATATGGGGGCGGCTTGCTAGGGTTAGGATGATTGATCGGACCAAAATTATGCATTTTTTATGGTCATTTTCCTATGCTTTTAGGGTATTTTATGCTTGATTATGCCTTATATTTGGTATATTTGTGTTTATAGGTGTTAAAGTGAAGAAAAGTGCAAAATCACCATTTTTTTTTATCTTTTTGGAGCCTTTTTGGATGATTATTCACACAAATATTTTCCAAGGACAATTTGGATGAAGAATGGAGCCAATATGTTATTGATTTTCAAGAGTTTGAAGCAAAGGAGCAAAGTTGAATTTCAAGGCAAGAAGATATGTCAAGAAGTGTCAAAGCGCTGGAGTACATGGGTCGCGAGGCAAACCACATGGGGCACCAAGCATAGCACATGGGCGCCCAGCGCTAGTCGAGACATGCCACCAGCAAGCACATGGGCGCTGGCGACATGGGGGCTGAGAGCAACGCCCTGGGTGCACAAGCCATCCACATGGGCGCCCAGGGGGAGTCGGGGGTCATGCCAGGCGCGCGCCACCCAGCAGCCATGCGTGTCTACACCTTGAAGCTTCTCCACTTGTTTCCAGATTTGGCGACCGTTCTGTATTTTGGCCATAACTTTTGATCCAGAGCTCCGTTTGAGGCGTATGAGTAGTCGTTGGAAAGCTAACTCCAAGATCTACAACTTTCGTGTTTTGGTCGAAGCCCAGTTCGAACGTTTTCATGGACGAAAATGCCCCTGAAGTCAGCGGACAGAAACTGTCCTAGGCCTTTTATGCGGGATTGATCCAATTAAGCCCAAATTCTTATTTGGACTAGCTTGAAGACTTGGAGAGCAGTCCAGCACGTCCTTAGGGTTTGTTTAAGCACTAAAGTAGCCCTAAGCCACCTCTATAAATACCCTCTTAAGTCTAGAACCCTAAAGAACCTCTTATAATACTTTTCTACATAATTTGCCCTAGTTTTCTAGGTTTTGCGCCGTCAAGGAGAGGGAAGAGGCAGCCGGCCTCCAAGTATTGTAAGTCTCTCATGGATTGCTTGCAATCCATGAGTAGCTAAACCTTTTATACTTCTTTTCCTTAGGTACTTTTGATCAATGAATTATTGGTGAGACTTTTGTTCTTGATAATTTGAGTTTTTTCCGTTTGAATATGTTTCTTATCTCTATGCTTCATCTTATGTGTTCATACTTTGATTGATTTGGTGTACAACATATCTTGAGATTTATGAATGCTATAGTTAGATTCAAGTAGCTTGAGTCAAGCTAAAGTTGGTCCAAGTAACAATTGTAATTCTAGGAGTCCTAGGTTCAATGGGATATCAAACCTTGTTGAAATCTTTAGGCCGAGATGGAAATTGACGTAAGCAAGTTTGGTATTGATTTATCATGCATGTGGATAAGTTAAGCTTAATGCGTGTTCTAAGGTTTGATAGACCCGCAATTAAAACATTTGTGATTAATTGTCAGCGAGATGCGGATTAATTTTCATAGCATGTTGGAACAGCATTACGTCTGTTCCTATACCAATTATTCAAATGGAGTTGTTTAAGATATTAAGAGGATTAATTTGTTTCAATGAAAGTTGATGTCTACGTCTTAGGCTATATACCGATTTGGGATAATTTATGATTCTTAATTGATTGAAATCTAAGCCAAATTTATGTTTAGTGTCCATGATCCATAATTCACTTGATCAAAGTAGTTACCTAAAGGAGAAGAAGTATGTTTTTATTCATTGTTTTTCTCTTAAACTTTTTTTTATAGTTATTTAATTTAGATTTCTTTCTAATCTTATTTGATAAATTGAAAAACCCAAAAATATCTTTTCTGGGTTAGATTTTCTTTTGTAAGATTTAACTTTGATTCATACATTCCCTGTGGATTCGACCCCTACTTGCCCTAGCTAAGTAGTTTTATCTATTTGTTATTGGTTTGTGGGGAATTTATCTTGTGATTTGATCAATGACCGATCAATGATCCAACGGCTGAGATTAATTCCCTTCTGATTCATCTTGATCCTCTGATTTCAAATTCTGATTAAAATCCCTTAAATCAGGGAAATCCTAACCAACCCAATCAGCCACATAATCAGCATGTTTTGACCCTTTAAATGTGATAATTATCACATTTAATTACTAAAATTTCAAAATTAGGAAGGTTCCAAAGCTCGGTGCAGCAAAAAAGGGTGAAAAGCCAAGTGCAGCGAAGCAGTATGGTGTAGAAATCACTTCCGAATGCCACGAACTTTGATTCGTCATTACTTGAACATTAAATTATGCTCAACATAATTCCACTAAGCTCATATTTGAGTATCATCAGAATCAGATCAAGGAAATAGCTTAAACCGAGCTCAATCAGCCATAATGTCCTTAATTGAAAATTGAGTAAAAGTTATGAAAAGTGGCAAATATGGCTTGATTCTTCCATATAGCTTATATAACTCTTTTATTTCAAGTTCAAAGCCAATGGTGAAATCGCCATGCTCAATTGGTCCCGGGATTGGATTCTGTCCTTAATTGCAAAAAATGCAAATTTTCCTCCGAGCTCGGAATGAGCTGAAATTTTGAAATAGTGTTCATCATGATATTTTGAATAACTTTAATAAAGGATGTTGCCCCAAATTCCTTCATCTTCATCTTCGATTTTAAAGCCCTAATTCCCTTGTCCTTGATTGAAAAACTATGAAAAGTTTAACCCGGGAAAGCTTAAATCCAGATTTAAAGGCATGGGCCAGCCTGACCCAATTCATACAGTATATGGGGAGGCCCAAATGTGTTTTCAATATAATTTACTTAATTTCTTTAATTTAATTAATTAAATTAAAAGAAATTAAGGATTTAAAGTCAAAAGTCAATCTTTTTCTAGGTTGACTTTGGCCTATGGTGGATTAAATCCAACCATCCATAGGACTTTTGGGAGTAAATCTCAGCCCTTTATCTTCTACCAATATGTGCATTTACCATTTTGCCCAAAATGTAAATTATGGTATAAACAAATTTTATATCATATTACTTTTAATGAATTTGTTTTGATTAATAGGGTTGGATTTTTAATTAACATAATAATATCATTTTTCTATCAAATTTAACGTGTATGCATGAAAAGCATTGGTTTTCATTTGAGAATTCCCTAATTTGTAAAAATTTGCGAAGTATGTGTTTTAATTTGTTGGAATTGTGTATTTTGATCCTTATTTGAGAAAATGTTGAAACGTTTAGTCCTTATTTCAGCATTTAGCCGTCCGAAAAGGACTTATTTGGCTTTTTTTAAGAATTTAGGGGTTTATTTGGCTGCAATTAGAGTTCAGGAGCTTAGTTTCGCCGTTTTGTGTAAGTTCAGGGGTCTTTTTGGGCAATAAGCCTGTCGCTATGACTAATGAACATACTTGCATGGCCAATTTCTCTAGGAAAGCCTCTGATCGGATTAATGTCAAACTCTAAACAACTTGGAAGGGACAAGTTCTAAAACTTTGGAAACTCATAAGAATTTAGCCGAAAATTATGCGCTATGGCGTTACTCTTACTTAGTGATGTATTTACTTTGTTGATTAAATGTTGTTCTTGTTGTATGGAGTATTCAATTTCGTGGTCAATTTGGATTTTATATGAATTCGATAAACTTTGAAAACTATAAGACCTTTACATTTTGTGGTAGAAGGATTATAGGAAATGAAATGTCAAGTGGAAGTACATTGTTTTTTTTTTAAACATAAGAACAAATAAAAAGAAAAGTTGCAACTATGGTCTCATAGTACCAATCCCAATCCGATCATTCTGTAATAGAGGAAGGAGTTGTTGCGGAGGCTCATTGTAAATTGTAACTCCCTGTTCCACCTCATGCGCCAATAACGCCAAACAATCAGCATATCGATTCCCCTCCCTGAAAATATGTCTTATCTCCACAATCCAATCCCCATTAATAAGTTCTAGACAGTCCCTTACTAAGGTATAACAAGGATGTAAATTCATCGTATCATGCTGCAAAAAATGTGTCTAAACAAGAAACATTTTTTTTTTTTTGAGAAATAGGTGGAATCATGCTTTAAATTTCACGTGAGTAAAAGGTATACATGACATGCGGAACTTTCATGATAAAAATGTTTAAGAAAGGATAAGTTCGTATGCGGGTGTTGCATGCCACGTGGCTAAAAAAGTTGATGTGGAAAAACCACGTCAACAATTTTGATTGTTGTTGATCACGTATTGTCACGTGACTCGTGGGCTGCCCAAAAGACATTTACAGAGAGACTTTTGAAATGAAAGAAATTTATTGGTCCAAAAAAATTAGGTATTTATTTGTTCTAAACGAAAAATGCATTATATGGATTTTGTTTTTTAAATATTAAGCCTTTTAATAAATAAAGCGAAACATTAATACATATTCAAAACCATGATCACTCTTGGGTGGTCACATCAATGAAACTCCTATAATGCAAACTTGTATGCAAAATTGTGAAACTCCTATAATGCAAACTTGTATGCAAAATGTAATTAGTATAATTGTTGCGCCAAAAATCTCTTGGAAGAGTTTCTGCGAAAACTACTTAATGACAGTATGAGGGTGTGCCAGTCAATTTGCTAAAATTGACAAAGAAACTAGGTTTGGGAGAAAAAGTAAAGATCAGAGCGATTTGTGGGGACTGTATCAAAGTCACACCGAAGCATTTAAATCATCGATCCACTAGATTGACTTTCCAAAAGTGATAAAACAAGAACAGGGGGAAAAGGACAATTCAATTACCGTCTTTTCTAAAATAAACAAGAGATTTTATGTTTAACGTCAGTAGACGAGATTGAACAAGAGATTGTTGCAGAACGAGTAAGAACTCGTGATGAACAAGAGTAAAAAGGCGCGGAGCCCGAGATAAGATAAGCGCGGAGCTTAGTTTTTTCCCGGAGGAAGTTGTGAAGTGCAAGACTTTCTTCAAGGAACACTGGGAGATCACGAAGATTTCAAGCGAGTGTCAGCATTGAAGCTTTCAAGGAATACTGGGAGAACACTGAGATCTCAAGCGAGTGTCAGCATTGAAGCTTTCAAGGAACACTGGTAAATCACGGAGATCTCAAGCGAGCGTCAGCATTGAAGATTGATAAGAACCTCTGATAAACATTGGGAAATCACGGAGATTTCAGCTGTCTGCAGAGAAAATTTAACAGAAACCACAAAGCTTCCAGATCTTGCGCAGAGCAAGTCTGTAGCTCTGGAAGCGTTTGTAAGATCTAGGACTTGGTTTGAACCTCTAAAACTGATTCCTTTATATAGGGGGCGGCATGGTCCTTGAAATTGGCGGGCTTTACTTGCTGAGGAAGGCGAACTCTTCTGATTGGTCGAAGGAAATTTCTAGGAAGTTGTAGTGAAGCTTCATTCTCCTTCTAGATGCTGCAACAGGTGATAGGAGGATGAGGAGAAGGGTGTCAGGCGTCCCTCATAGCACATAGGCGACTTCCTCCTCATGGTACCTAGGTAGTATGAGGTGCTAGGTAGTATGAGGTGATAGGCTGCATCTGCTGTATCAGGTGTAGTCCCTCTTGCCTCCAATGAACTGTAACTACCAAATTGGCTGAGAGGTGACCATGGATTATGAGGGATATCACCTAGGCCAAGAAATTCTCCATACTTAGCCATATCTAGGCCTTCCAAGGACGAAAATATCCTTTTACTGAGAACTATGGCTATACCAGGGTGATAAAGTCATTTTGTCCTCAATTGAAGAAGATATAAAAGTTTCAAACGAACTTGGATTGAGCTCAAACTTCATCAATAGGATTCGTATATCAGCCATAGACTATGGTTACAATGTTGGCTGGATCTGAACCTTCCTTCATAGTAAACCGAGCTTCTCAAATCAAACTGTCTTTAAATGAAAAACTAGCATAAGTTTTTCATTCTAAGTCTGAATGAGCTGAAATTTTGCCAAGGAGCTTAGAATATCCACGTAAGACTATAAAAAAAATTCTAAGTAAAACCGAGCTCCCCTTGATGGTGAACTAGGTTTCTCTCCCTGAGTTGTCCTTAAATGAAAAACTAGCATAAGTTTTTCATTCTAAGTCCAACGAAGCTGATTTTCCACCAGTAGACTTAGATTATCACCATAAAGTTATGGGAAAAAAACTAAGTAAAACCTAACTCTCTAGCATAGAGAAGTTGGTTTGACTCCTCAAACTGTCCTTAATTGAAAAACTAGCATAAGTTTTTCATGCTAAGTCTGTTTGAGATGAAATTTCACCTAGATGACCTATGTGTATCAAGGAACATCATGGTAAAACCCCTTCTTGGAACCACACCCCCTAGGTAGTACTACTGCGTTTGACCTTCCCTTTTTGTCCTTAAATGAACAAAATGCAAGTTTGCCTCTCAGGGGAGTACTACTAGCAGTGACGGCTTGACCACTATACTAGGGTGGTCATGTATAAGGGTGGTGAGTGATAATATCTCACACCTCCCTTAGTTCAGTACGTGCTTCTCTTGATGTTACTCTTTTACTCTCTGCCTCCTCAGTGCAAGGGATGAGGAGACTGCATCCTATGACTATGATACGCATAGGGCGGCCTTCCCTGGGTATGGGAAAGACTTAGATTATTTTATTCCATGATATATCTCCCACCTGCATGGTCAGATAGCATACAACTCCCTTCCTTACTCTCTACCTGAGGTATCAGGTTACTGTATCTAAGGAAGCTGCACCCTTGAGACTTGCTGCAACACATCCCTATAGGTAGGGGCGGCACATAGGAAGTAATTAATGATAATTATTCCAAAAATAATTATTATTAATTAATTTAATTATTAATTTTGGCCTTTATTCATTAATTGCAAGATTTTCTCCTAATTCTGAAAGAATCAGGGTGGTATAGAAACTAAGTTTCATTAGGATTTCTGACTAAATCCGGACCTCTCATCTTGATCTAATATATGCAAAGACCAATTTACCCTCAATTATAAATTGAGGTATAAACAATAATACTACCACTAACTAATTAATAGAAAAAGAAAGATATGATACAATAATGATTTAAGCAAATATGAAACAAAAGCCAACCAATTTTTGGCAGTTGGGTGAAGCTAATTATACTTGATATATGAAGCTAGCTTAAAGTAAAAAAGTAGTAATTTCAAACTTGAGGTGGATGGGGTTCGTTACTAGCTTTATTATCTTCATTACAAGACATGACCTTGGCTCCAACCTCAACCTCACCAGCCATGCAATGTCGACACTTTAGCTTCAGCCATCCCAAGCAGCCGCCGTGCTTGATTGTATCTAAAGGTGTCACCGGCACTGCCCTCAGCCGACGTCGCATACAAATTCTTCCCAAAACGCACGAAGCTATTGCTAGAAACGCCAGAACTGAGATGACCGCAAAGAATGGCCCTATCGACCCCGACGACGAAGACCCACTGCTCCCTGCTTGTTGCCCCTGCTGCTGCTGCTGAGGTAAAGATGTTATAGCAGATTCCATCTTCTTCGCAATTAAGCAACAAATAACAGATAATACCCATTTATACTAAGTAGCTAGCCAAACCACCAAATCTATATAATTTATTGACTATAAGATTCAAGATTTATGTTACATAAAAAAAGTGCTGTAAAGAGAATCTGATGAAGATAAGCAAACGCAATTAAAGTTGAAAGTTTTCAAGGGCTTTAACCGTCCATAAAGTGCGAAAGTGGAAAGCCAACATGGAAAGGGCTAAAGAGATAACTTTTGCATGCACCGTTCTTCATTGCCTCATCAGAAAGGTCCGAAATCGATTAATGCATTTATTTATTTTTTTTTTTGAGTAATGCATTTATTTATTTATATCGGGAACAATATAAGAATATAATTTTAATTGGCTTAATACCCAAATTAACCCCTTAACTATCCATTTTGGGATAAATTGGCCCCTTAACTTTTAAAAACGAGACAAATTAGCCCTTTTCTAATGGACCATTTAATGTTCGGAAGGTGAGGGCACGTCCGACTACCGATTAAGGCGATTCTAGCGGCGTTTGAAAGATCTCGACGAGAAGAATATGGTGGTGAGGGAGGTGAGAAAACTAAGCAATCGAAAAATTTCAAATCTCGGGTCAAATTTAAAACTTTGACTGGAAAGTACGGTCTTATTTGGAGTCGAAACGGGTTGAATTTCTAATATGTCATTCTCTGAGGGATACCGGATCTAGTTGTTGCGAAGGTGAGAAACGATAATAAAGAAAGTAAGTGGTGTTGGTCTACTGGCATCAAAACGGGCTAAATTTATGATATTTCACTCTCTAAGGGATGTCGGTCTTATTCGCCTCATTTTCTTTGTTATTTTTTCTCACCTCCACAAACACTAGATCTAGCATCCTTAAAATAGTAACATATCAGAAATTCAGCCCGTTCCAACACCGAATAAAACCGCACCTTCCAGTCAAACTTTTAAATTTGACCCGAGATCTGAAATTTTTCGATTGATTTTTTTATTCTCACCTCCCTGACCATTCGATTCTTCTCATCGAGATCTTTAAAATACAGCTAGAATCGCCTTAATCGGAAGTCGGACGCGCCCTCACCTTCCGGACGTTAAATGGTCCGTCAGAAAATGGTTAATTTGTCTCGTTTTT
>AWWV01007171.1:0-11675 GCA_001974805.1 Corchorus capsularis
CATTTTATCCCAAAATGGATAGTTAAGGGGCTAATTTGGGTATTAAGCCAATTTTAATTTATCAATTGTCTTATTTATTTATTCTATATGTCAATATATTATTTATATTTAATTTTAAATAGTGAACCGTATCTTACGATACGATATTTGATACTTGAAAATTGAAATATGAATTTCGATACACGATATGTATCTCGATTTAACAACTAAACCAATAACCAACTGATTATTACAAGCTCAATATGGTATCAATTGGACTTAATTTATTGATATTTGTAGTTGACACTCTTTTAAAAATTTTGGCCACATAAGATAAATAATATTAATTCAAGTTGAGTTGTATTAGAGGCGGAACTATAACATTTTTCTTGGGGATGGGACCAAGATAGTGCATAGGGCGAATTAATGAAAATTGTGTAAAGTAAAGAAATTTGATATCATTTCATTGGATCTATATAAACATATATATATATATATATATATATATATATCTCATTAGAGTGCTTATATAACTCATGGAAGATGAATCATTTTAAGAAGTTATAAAGAAAAAGAACTATTTTAAGGAGTTAGAAAGAAAAAGAGTTTAATGAAATAATAATTTTTACATTAAAAATGGCTAAATGTTGAATTGTAAAAAGGAAAGAAATGTGGATTATTCATTAAAGAAAAGAAATATACAAAATCTATTAATATCTACCTTTTTTTAAGAATAATTAATATCTACCAATTTTTTTTAGGCACAATTAATATCTACCAATTTAATTACAAGATTTCTTAGAGAGGATCAATTTATAAATTTTTTGGGGGAAAATTACAATTTTACAAATTATTTTAATTTAAAATTCATTCAATTGAAGAACCTTTTTTTTTTTTACAATTTTACTATAATTCATGCAATTATTATTTTTGGCACAATAATAGACATAATTGGTGTTTAATGTCAAATTTGACTATGAGACAACATACAATTGGAGTATGGTTTAAATATATATTCCCTCCGTCCCATATTATCTGTCCCTTTTGGGTCAAATCAATCAAAAATTTTACCTTTAATTATAAAAAATATATATACAATCAAATTTTCAAAAAATATGTTTTGAAAAGTTTAAGACTTAACTTAATCAAAACATACTTTTTTAAAATTTATCTTTATATAATTTTCTTGTAATTAACAGTCAAAGTTTAACGGTCAAAGTTAGGAAATTTTGACCCAAAAGGGACAGATAATATGGGACTGAGGGAGTATAATTTATATAGATAAATACTATATAAACTATTGGGAAATTAACAATAATAACAATTTTTTTGGTGAAAACAATAAAAAAAAAATTTGATATGTTTCTCTCGTGATGAACCAGAAGTGAAATTTCTACCAGCTTAATGCCTATGAGATTTAAGGAAATGATTAAGGGAATAAGATACAGAAAGTACACCACATTTCCTGCTCGAACTCAAAGGCTCTTACTCTTTTGAGTTGATCATCCAACAGCGAGCGCGCTTAGAGGGTAAGCAGACAGAGTAAGTCTAATTGACTAAATACGGGTGAATTACCGGAACATCTATCGATCCCAAACTCTCATCTAAGAAAGAGTCAATTCCACTATAACGGGGCATGTAAAATATTAAACTTTCTATCTCACCTAGCGGAGAAAGTTCATTATGCGAATTTCACTCCTAGAGATCATGAAAAAGATGCAAAGTTCTATCTCATATAGCGAGAAAAGTTCATTAGGACTTTTTCACTCGAAGAGATCACGTCGAATGTAATTTTTTCTATCACATATAGCGAGAAAAGTACGTTTTTTTGGACATTTTTTCATGATTTCTTACCGGAAATCGATAAGTAAACAAAAATACGGTGTTTTTATCAAAGTTGAATATTTTGAATTTAATTTCTGCCCAGAAAAGTAAAAGTATCAAAAAAAGACGGGTTTTTATCAATTGATTCGATTGAGAGAGTTAGTTGCTCAAGCACTAGATGAAAGGGATGAGTAAACAACCTATGAGTATCAATCAGGTTGGATGATCTTACCCATACACAAATTGTTGTAAGAACAATGAATCATGTGAACACCTTGGAACCAGAAATCATCAAATGGCTACTTGCTTAGTGCCAAGGAAGATAAAGTCGTTGCATTCTTGCATGCTTGAGATAATTCCAGTTCCTTTGAAGTTCTTTGACAGACTAGGATTTTGTCAACCCATCATAATGAGCGCCTTGGCTCCATACGGGAACAACCATGAACAGTATATATGTGCACGTTAGTACTAGTTGTGATGGCTTGATTATCACGATTGCTTCTTGAGATTAGACAGAAGGAGAAGGCACAAAGATATATAGTCGAATCTTTGTTTTAAGATTGCTTGTGGGTCCCAATATCTATTGGCGTCAGAAAAACGGTTTTCGACTAATATCTTTTGCCTCTGAGAGCTTTTTTGTTTGGTTGTGAAAGACGGAACGGAATAAGGGATTTTGCCTTGACTTGCTAGAGAGACGGGTAAGGCGATTCCTTACTTTCTCCGAGAGAGAGCGTAAGGGACGTGATTTTATCGGGCGCGGCGCCCGAATAAAGGAACGTTTACCCCCCACTAACTCCCCTTCGGGGGGATCCCATAGACGCTCGTGGTCCGCGCCAATATAATTGTTTTGCTAAAGCTCTGTACAAAGATTTTGTGAAAATTTAATGAAAAAAAGTGTCCTTGGGTTTGGAGTTGGACAATAATATAATAACATAACATAGGCTAATATTTCAGCCCATATTCCTGTACGCGACCTTTTTTTTATATATAAATATTTATTCATCGAGATGTAGCAGGAGTAATATCTACCAATTTAATTACAAGATTTCTTAGAGAGGATCAATTTATAAATTTTTAGGGGAAAAAATAAAATTTTACAAATTATTTTTATTTAAAATTCATGCAATTGAAGAACTTTTTTTTTTACAATTTTACTATAATTCATGCAATTATTATTTTTGGCACAATAATAGACATAATTGATGTTTAATGTCAAATTTGACTATGAGACAACATACTATTGGAGTATGGTTTGAATATATATTTTTTATATAAATAAATACTATATACACTATTGGGAAATTATTGTGCCAAAAAAAAAACTATTGGGAAATTAACAACAATAACAATTTTTTTTTGAAAACAATAATAACAATTTGATATGTTTCACTCGTGACCCGCTGCCAATATAACTTTAGCATGCTAAAGCTCTAACGCTTTGTTTGAAATTGAGTTTGGACATAAAAAATGTTACTTTTAAGCTCAAACACAATGTCAAATAAGTTATGGTTTGTGTCAAAAGTTAATTTTCACTGCAAAAGCCAATCCAACCTCAAAAGTTAATTTTAGGTGCTTTTGTGTTTCAAAAATGTTTTTAGACATTAAATGACTAAACTCTCTTAAATATTTTTTCTATTTCTATTTTAATTAGTAACTTTTTAGACATTTTATCTCTCAACCACATTTTTCTACAACAATACCAAATATTAATTACATTTTTCAACCCCAATTTTAAAAAGCACTTTTTTAGAACCAAGCTTTTTTAAAACTTAACCTCAATCCCAAACTAAGCCTAAATGTATAAAGATTTTGCGAAATTTTTAATGAAAAAAATGTCCTTAGGTTTGGAGTTGGACGATAATATAATAACATAATAACATAGGGTAATATTTCAGCCCATGTTTTTGTGCGCGACTTTTCTTTTTTTTTTTAAATATTTATTCATCAAGATGTAGCAGGAGTAAAAATTGTTACAGAAAAACTGATACAAAAGAAAGTTTAGATGATTACAAAGAAACAACTAACAATCAAACTATAAATGCCAACTATTATAAAAAAAAAACATTAAAAGGATCTTTGGCAACATTTTCTAGGCCAAGTAATCTAAATCTAATAAAATCAGCAACAAATTGATAGGATTGCTCCATCTTTCGCTGAAAAATCCTAGCATTTCGTTCTCTCAAAATAAGATAAACATATGCATTCTATACTAACCAAAAACGTGTACAACTTTGACTCGTACGAGAAATAAAAAGAACCCCCATCCGCCATGGTTGGGTAGCAAACCAACTAAATGTTGAACCAATAAATAAGAAAAAGAAACAGAAAGTGCAAAAGAATAGCTAGTAGAAGCGGACAAGGATAGGGTTGTGGCGCTATCCTGGGAATAGGGCCAAAGGGCAAATTTTTTTTATATTAAAATAATAATTAATTATAAGAAGACACTTCATTATCTTAATTTGTTCTTGCTTGTCCTTTTTTTTGATCCCTCTTCCCATTGGCCCAGCACACTCCAATCATTAAACTCACTACTGTCACCTGGAGTTAAAACCATAAATCCAAAGCTCGCCCAATTTTTATATATTTGGAGTATCAAATATCAATCCAATAAAAAATATAAATAAAATAAAAGTTTCCTAAAGAGAAAAGTCACTGTTGTGAAAAAACGAAAGAGAAAATTAGAGAGAACGAGGGCAGCCTATGACAACCGCGACTTCAGCATTTAAATTTTCTCTGGTTCAACTCTTTCTTTTTTTCTTTTATTGTTTTCTGCATGAACTATTTTTTTATTTATTTTTCTATATATAGTATATACAATACATTGGTAAATTTTTGTTTTAGTTGAATTTTGTTCAAATCTGTGGAATTGGAAGGTTTTTCTTTTAAATTTTTCATTTGACTTTTCTTTTTAATCCGAAGAAGGAAAATTTTAGTGAGAAAAGAAAAAAAAAAGAGAATGGCGGTAAAGACATTGGAGGCAGCAGTTCATCGATCTCTTCCTGGGAATTTTGTTGTGAGAAATCAGAATAAATACATGAATCGATCGATAAACCTCTGCATCCAGAGCCTTTCCTCTCTTTTAGTTTCTTCCTTTTCTTTCTTTCTTTCTTTTTTAATAAATTTTAAAGTAAAAGCAGGACAACGATTCTTTTTTTTCCTTTGGTTTTGTTATAGTTATTAGTAATATTGTGTGTCGGTTGATGAAGAATTTATAAACAAAATTAGAAACAAATTTCTTTTTCTTTTAAATTGTTTTGATTTGCTTTGTTTTTTAATTATTTCCTAGAAAGTTGTTTAACAATGAATGACCCAATGTTAGGTGGTTGCAGAGTAAACTGAGGTTTCTTTATTCTTTCCTAGTTGTGGACCCAACCTGTTACTTTCTTACTGATCAAACCAGTTTCAGTTATTTACTTTCTATTTGGTTTCAAGCTTGGCATTTTAATCTTTACGTGTTTGTAGGAAGTAAATGAATGACAATTGAGCTCCTAGAGAAATGAACGAATTGCCAAATTTGGTGTGAGACTGAGACTTTATAAATGTATCCTTGTTAAGTTGTGATTTGTTTCTGAATAATTTCCTTGATGATATGATTGACATTTTTTTAATTTATATACTCTTTTATGCCTTTTATTTTGTTTTGCATTTTGAGTAATTACTTCTTTTTGAAAACAATTAGGTACCATGTTCTTGATCTTGTCTTGTTTTGTTTGTTTGAATTATATTAAAGATTATTCTTAAGTGTTCATGGATGATGTTCTGGTTTTTAATCGATTTTTGTTTTAATGCTTTCATGGTCTTAATGTTGGTAAGGTTGAACCTTTTAAACAATTGTAGTTTGTAATTTACCATTGATGTTGTATTGATTTGCTAATGCAGTCACCATCTTGGGAGTCATATAATAAGTTTCAGTAATCCAAAATTCTTTCGGGCATGTTTCTTTTTGGTAAGGTTCATAACCAAGATTGGGTTAAATGCAACTTCCACTTAAATGTTTGGTCATGGTCATATGTGGAATGTTGAATATGAATGGAAACCCATACTGGATTGATTTGTTTGATTGTTCATTTTAGTTGCATATATGATGTTTTGGGGGTTAGAAGTTGTAGACACTCATTTTTGTCCTGTATCATTCAATAAATAAATTTATTTTGTTAATTGGCATTAGGGTCACCTAAGGGCATTTTGGTCATTTCGGCACCAGGGGCATTATGGTCATTTGCATATTCAGGGGCATTTTGGTCATTTTAAGTCCATTATTAATTTAAGTTAGCTAATTCATTTTAGTCATCTAGATTGCATTTCGAAAACCCAAAAAAATCTTAGTATGCACTTTTGGCATTTTTACATATTTCATGTCTTAGTTTCATTTAGTAATTTAGTATTTTTAATGAGGTAGTTTAAGTTCAATTTAGTATTTTTAATCAGGTAGTTTAAGTTCAATTTACTTCATTGATTAATTAATCCTCAATTTAGCAATTAGTTAAGCGTTGCATTTTGCTAAGTAGTTTCATTATAAGTGTTGTCACTATAAAAAGCACAAAAAATAGAAATATTAAAAATCACAAGAAAAGAGAGAATTTTTATTTGCATTTCTGCATTAGATATTTACATTTGTCTTTTCCTTTCCTGCTTTACAAAATCACAAAAAAGGAGGAGTTTCAAAGTAGCTTGGCTTGTGTCACTTGTACTCCACCACCTTGATTGCAACTTCGCTGATTAGCTCTGCAAAATGAAGAGAATGGGGACGCAGAGTCACAGTGCAGCAAACAATGCCGGAAGCTTCACAATGACAGCAACATTAACAAGGAAGATAGGACAAAACAACAAGCATGTTTAGGCCAAGTCAACATACACATTTGCATTTTCTAGATTACATATCTGTTACATTACAAACAATTAAAATTCAGTTGCAAGCAATGCACCAAATTTACATCAACAGGGTCTAAATCCAGCATATCAGGGCAAGCAAAGTAAGAGGGGCTACCTAATACATCGTAGCAGTGGACAAATAGCATCAAAATTCAGTCTCAATTGCGAAGAAAACAGTGACAATCCTAAGCAAGCAATTCAAAGCAATTTACAGAGGACAATTTTCGAAGGCAAAGGGTGCATGTGACAGCAGAAGAGTATGAGCATCAAAGAGCTAGAACATCCGTTAAGGCACTTCAAAGACACATGGCATCAATCATGAATTAGCAGATCAATGGGGTTTCATAGCAAGTCAAGTCCGATTCAGCAAGGTTTCGCAATAACAGCAAAAAGAAAAGTAAAGTGTCAAGCCTCTGATGGCAAACGTAGACAGTGGCACTTAAACACATTGCTACCGAGAGCTTGTTCAAACAAGGAGACACATCAAGGCAGTTTAACATTGAAGATTTCGAATATGGCATGAATCATCATAGTCAAGATCATATCAAAGGCAAAAAGGGATCGTTGACAATACAGAGGCCACCACCACAATAAAATGGTGCAACCATACATCAAAATTCATCAAGCAAACGCCCCACTTCAGGAAAAGGCAGTGCAGATTTGGCAAGGGAATTTAGCAGTTGATAGAGCAACAAAGAAAGGCATAACAGAGGGATCAAAAGAGAACTTCACAGCAATAGTAAGGCAACAAGCAAGAGGGTTCACAAATTTCAACAGATTCAAGACCAACTGAAGAGCAATGGTTCATCACAAGCATGAAAACCAACGATTTAATCCAAGCAGTTCAAGACAGTTTTCCAAAGGTTTTTGGGACTCAGGGCAGTCCTAAAGTGTTCTCAATCAGACTAAGTTGTATTCCCAATAATTACATCACATTCAAAATATCAGCAAGGCACAAGAATCATGCACCAAAGGTGAGAGAAAACATCAACAAGCATTCATCAGTTACAGTAGAGAGAGAAGCGCATTAGTGAGGCAAAAATTCGAACAAATTCAAACAAAATAGAGAGAGTTTCCTACCTGTCAATAAGGACAAAAACAAAGAATTTGCAATGCCAGCAAGGACGTCCTTCACACACTCGGCAACAAGGGTCACCTGCAAGGAAGAAGATACACGTGAGAAAGGAAATTGAGGAAGGGACAAAGAAGGAAGGAGGGAGGAAACTTCATCAGCTATCAGCTCACTACACCACACATGCACAAAAATTTCATGTTGGGCATATAAGGAGGGCTCATTTTTGGTTGAAAAGGAAGAAGAGTTTTAGAGGGAAACTAGGGTTTTAGAGAACAAAAAAAAGAGGTTGAAAGTTTAGAGAGGGAGGATTTAGAGAGAGAAGAGACGGTGACAGAAAAGGTCTAGGGTATTGGAAAGGATTTTTTTTTAGAGAAGGTGGCAGGGAAAGCCAAAGGGTTTAGGGTTTTAGAATAAAATTTGGGGAAGGCCTGAATTTAATCAAATGGGGTTGAAGGTTTTGGAGTTTCTTTTAGGATTGGCTTAGGAAGAGAGGAAATAAGGGAGTTGTGAAGCCTTAGATGATGGCGATTCGGCAGGTGGTAGTGGGGTTTGTCAAGGGCGGCGGTGATGCCAAAGCAAGAAGGGAAAGGGATGGTTTTGAAGAAGAAGAAGAAGAAAAAGGTTGAGTCAAAGAGAGAGGCACGATTTGAAGAGGAAGAAGAGCTGGAGGCGGTGAAGTTTTAGCGGTGGTCATGGAGGTTGAGTGATGAGCGGCGCTGCAACATTTGAAAAGGAAAGGAAGAATCGGGGCTGACCGAGAGAGGAAGAAGAGAGAAGAAACCTCTTATATTCATCCATACAAGACCCGACCCGGTTCGCCTTACAACCCGGCCAGTCGTTCATGAGGCCCAATCCGGATTTAGGTATAATTACTTTATTGCTTTTAGGCCTGACTTCATTTCTTTTGTTTGTTTTATGGTTTTTGTTTGCTATTGGGCATATTTATGTTGTTGGATTAGTTTTAATTCAATTTGTTAATAAAGTTGGTAATTGGAAATTAGAACTAAAATAGCTTGGTAATTAGAAATTAAATGGGTCTTTAATAATTAGAAATTAGCAATTAGTAACTTAAAATTTGGGATTAGCTTAGAAATTTGGGATAAGTAATTTAGATTTAGTAATTTAATTAGCTTGGAAACCATTTAGAAATTGAGTTACCTGTAATTAAGTTATGGTTGGTAATTAATTAGTATTTTCATAATTAATTAGGATTTATTTACATGTGCATCATGCATCATCAATTATCTGTTTATAAATGTTCAGTGAACTCGTGTTTATATCCGAAGATGAGACTTCCCAGAAAGGGACTCTCTAGGTCGAAACCGCTTCATAAATCATGCCAGAATGCCGGGTCGTGCTTTATGGAGTGGCCCCGGTTGAACACTTGTTTACTTCATAATTAGTCATATTGCATTACCAAATGTCATTTGAGTTGAGTAATAAGGGATTGAACATTTATTCCGAAGATGAGACTCCACTAGAAAGGGACGCTCTAGGACTGGACCGTTTCGTAAATCGCGCCGGAATGCCGGGCCGTGCTTTATGAGCGACTCTGATTAAATGTACGCACTCCTCTAAAATCGACCATCCATGCATCATTTGCATCATTTTAGGCGGACCCACTAAATTCAGAGTCATGGGTAAATCAGTAATTGGGGATGGGTTTAATTGGAAAATTTAAGGAAAGAATCATTAAGAAAAGCTCAAAAAAAGAGTTGAAAAGAAATAGGGAAAATAAAAAAGGAGAAGGTTTTTAAGTTTTTGTTTTAGGGAAAGTTCTTATCACAGCATTTTCAAAGTCGAGTTTTATGGGAAAGTTCCCATTGAAGTTTTGTTCTCCAAAGGTCATTAGAGTTTTCATTTACGAAAATACCCTTTCGGTGGAAGGGTCATTTTCTTCTTTTGCATTTGAGTTTAGTATTTTCTTTTCCCAAAAGTACCCTTTCGGTGGAAGGGTCATTTTCGTCCTTTCGCATTTAAGTTTAGTATTTTCTTTTCCCAAAAGAACCCTTTCGGTGGAAGGGTCATTTTCATCTCATTTAAGTTTAGTATCTTTTTTCCCAAAAATACCCTTTCGGTCAAAGGGTCAGTGTTGTCTTTTGCATTCAAGTTTAGCATTCCCATTTCCATGAGTACCCTTTCGGTCAAAGGGTCAGTGTTGTCTTTTACATTCAAGTTTAGTATTTTTATTTCCAAAAATACCCTTCCGGTCGAAGGGTCATTTTCGTCTTTTTGCATCTAAGTTTAGTTTTATCTTACAAAAATGCCCCTTCGGTGAAAGTTTAGTTTCTTCATTTTCGCATCTAAGTTTACTTGCAAATTTCCAAAAATGGCCTTTCGGTCAAAGGGTCAAATTTGTCATGTTTTCACATTTAAGGGAATAAAAGGTTTTAAGACTCAATAAAATACAAAAAGATTAAGATTAAGATTAAGATTAAGCATTTAGGATTAAAAGCAACCAATTTAGGATTTTCCTCATATTATTGTTAGACTTTCAGTACCGTCATATCGACGGGCGTTGTGGGGGTGCTAATCCTTCCCCACACGTAACCGACTCCCGGACCTAGGTTTTGGTTCGTAGACCGTAGTATTAGACTTAGTGTGTCCGTCATCAAGCACATGGTCCATTAGATCTAATAATCAGTAGGTGGCTAATCGCACCTAGGAAAAAAGATTAGTGGCGACTCCTTTAAAGCCAGGCTTAGTAGTAGCTAGTTTCCCTTAAGTCGTTTAACGGTAGGGTTCGGACCCCCCGGACCCGCACGTTGCGACTGCAGCAATGTTTAGATTATGTGTTGTTTTGGGCAATTCTGGAAGTTCAAAATTTTGTAAAGATTCTGATGATGACTGATATGTTTCATATGACATGAGATGAAATTCTGCCCATGGTCCCATTATTGTTAAGCCTTCCAAATAGTTCCTTCTAGTTCTAGGTTACAGATGGTTGAAGATTCACTAACTTAACCCAAGAACATAGAAAAGATAGTTTTACCTCTTTTGTAAAAATTGTATTGTTTCTGCAGGTGTGGGTCTTTTATATGCTAATAGTAGGAAGAAAATTTTGTAGCCATTTTATGTGTCATTTTCTCTAAGCAGGTAGTCAAAACTCAAAAGTTGATTTCTTTTCTTTGTAGAAAAGGGAAAATTATCCTTTGAAATGGAAGTTTCCAAGTGGGGGGACACACCTTCGTCATTGCTGCATGAAAGTGAGGGAAAATTACAGTTACATAAGTAGCAAATTTTGAAGGCAATCAGCTATTTTCATGTGAGCAAATGGAATATAGTATCAAATCTCTTGGCCCCTCAACGCATTGAATCTTTGCCATTCAATTAGACCATTGGGCCATGATGGTTCCTTGGTGTCGTTTTCTCATGTTAGTTTGGCTTATAACCTAACACATAATAAGGCCTAGATGATAAAGATGTTGGATAAGAAGATAACCTTCAATTATCAGAATTTCAACTTTATATTTACGTATTTTGTTGAATGTTGGTACTTTGTTCTTTCCATAATTTTTAAAAAGGTTTTTGGGGTATATTGTACTAGAGCTTAGTAGCAACCTAGAATCCTTCTATTAACATGTTATTTTCTTAATTACTTGATCTTAGACGGAATTTCAGAATCAGTTCTTGAAATCCTTAAATAACGTTTGGATGGTGTCCATAAGCTAGTACCTAGATAGATGCTAGATTGATTTTAGATTACACTATAAAGATTTATAATCCAAAACCTAATATCCATATGAAATTTTGATTACTAATCTATGACATTTTGATAACTTCCCTTGAAATTTTGAGAGCCGCCTTATGAAATTTTGAGTTGATGACCTCCCTATGAATTCTGATAACCTCCATATGAAATTTTGATAACTGTCTATTCTGTCTTAATTCTTATGAAATTTTAGTAATCACACTATGAAATTTT
>AWWV01007172.1:0-18068 GCA_001974805.1 Corchorus capsularis
ATAAATTTTCTATGAAATTTTGATAATATCCATTTTATATCACTATTTAGCATGATGTTCAGATTTGAAACAAGGGTTTCAATTTATCGAAAACAGCTAAACTCAATTTTATCCAAAACAAAGGAGTTTAGACAAAATGATCAAATTTCAACTAAATAAAATAATAAAAAATGGAAAAGAGGAGGGTGTGACAAAGATGGCAAATGGTGGCTACCGGCTAGTGTCATGACTTGACTTTACCTCCAATGAAAATGAGTTACTAGGTATGATTTTCCATCTTGCTACTATTGGCTTCACTATAAACCTACTACTAGTAGGTTTGATTACTTTTTCAGTCTCGGAATTGCATGCATAGAATTTTTAAGGGGGTTGCTAAATACAGCCTAGTTTTGCTAAATACCGTCCTATTTTTTATACTTTTGCCCTTTACCCTTTGCACTTTTTACACTTTTGCACTGAGGCTCCCCACTAGGACGGTTCAGCCACGGCGGAGCCTCCCCACTGGGGCGGCTTCGCCACGGCAAGCCGCCCTCATGGAGCGGCTTCACCGTGGGGCGGCTAGACCAATTTTTTTTTTTAAAAATAATTACTTTTTTTTAAAAAAATAGCTGAGCCGCCCCACCGGGGCGGCCTGCCGTGGCGAAGCCTCCCAAGTGGGGTGGCTTCGCCACGGTAAGCCGCCCTCTTGGGACGGCACGGGTCATCAGTCCTAAATTTCGTCAAAAATTGTATTTTTCTGAAATCGTCATCAAAATACGGCACATTATCGTTCATTTTTCTTAAATCGTCATCAAAATACAACATGTTAACGCTATTCTATGTTCGTGATAGTTTCAAGATTAGAAAATGAAGCAAAGGACAAAAGCGTAAAAAAGCGTAAAAAATGAGACGGTGAATAGCAAAAATAGGGCGTGTTTAGCAATCCAGAATTTAAATTTATAATCATGGCTATTGATAGCAAATTTAATGACCAAAACAACATCACTTTTTCATATCGCTTTACCAGTCGAGCCCTTCTTTCTTCATTCTAGCCGTAACCATATATTAGTTTCTTGGATTCACAATTCACATATATGACAGCACCATCTTAAGGGGTGGGTCCTTGCTTTGCAATGAGAGGGCCATGGTCCCCAAAAAATTAAGAAAATTCCTTAGTAATATATACACTTACATTCAATTTTACTTTAAAAATTTTAAATTGCTACTTTTAATTTTCATTTGGTATAGAAGGATCAATATATATTGACCTCCCCAAATATGCATGTCAAGATCCGCCCTTGACCATCTTTGCACGCACCCAATTGACCCGAACTTTGAGAGAGCAACTCAATCCAACATTATATGCTTGCAAGATTTACCAATACGATACATATATACGTGGATGGAATGCATGTCATCACTACAAAAAAACTTCCATATATCCACGATTGGACATACAGATAAAATCTGTTGGTAAAGGACGCCTATACCAATAGAATTTACATTCCGTTAGAATATTATTTGGATATTGTTGCGCCAAAAATCTCTTGGAAGAGTTTCTGTGAAAACTACTTAATGACAGTATGAGGGTGTGCCAGTCAATTTGCTGAAATTGACAAAGAAACTAGGTTTGAGTGAAAAAGTAAAGATCAGAGCGATTTGTGGGGACTGGATCAAAGTCACACCGAAGCATTTAAATCATCGATCCACAAGATTGACTTTCTAAAACTGATAAAACAAGAACAGGGGGAAAAGGACAATTCAATTGCCGTCTTTTCTAAAATAAACAAGAGATTTTGTGTTTAAAGTCAGTAGACGAGATTGAACAAGAGATTGTTGAAGAACGAGTAAGAACTTGTGATGAACAAGAGTAAAAAGGCGCGGAGCCAGAGATAAGATAAGCGCGGAGCTTAGTTTTTTCCCAGAGGAAGTTGTGAAGTGCAGGACTTGGTTTGAACCTCTGAAACTGATTCCTTTATATAGGGGGCGGCATGGGCCTTGAAACTGGCGGGCTTTACTTGCTGAGGAAGGCGTTTTACTTGCTGAGGAAGGCGAACTCTACTGATTGGTCGGAGGAAATTTCCAGGAAGTTGCAGTGACGCTTCCTTCTCCTTCTAGATGCTACAGCAGGTGATAGGAGGATGAGGAGAAGGGTGTGAGGCATCCCTTATAGCATATAGGCGACTTCCTCCTCATGGTACCTAGGTAGTATGAGGTGATATGCTGCATCTGCTGTATCAAGTGTAGTCCCTATTGCCTTCAATGAACTGTAACTACCAAATTGGCTGAGAGGTGACCATGGATCATGAGGGATATCACCTAGGCCACGAAATTCTCCATGCTTAGCCATATTTAGGCCTTCCAAGGACGAAAATACCCTTTCAATAAGAACTATGGCTATACCGGGGTGATAAAGTCATTTTGTCCTTAACTGAAAAGAGTGTAAAAGTGGCAAACGAACTTGGATTGATCTCAAACTTCATCAATATGGTTCATATATCATCCAAAGACCGTGGTAAAAATATTGGCTTGTTTCGAGCCCTCCTTCATGGTAAACCGAGCTTCTCACCTCAAACTGTCCTTAAATGAAAAACTAGCATAAGTTTTTCATTCTAAGTCTGAATGAGCTGAAATTTTGCCAAGGAGCTTAGAATATCCACGTAAGACTATAAAAAAAATTCTAAGTAAAACCGAGCTCCCCTTGATGGTGAACTAGGTTTCTCTCCCTGAGTTGTCCTTAAATGAAAAACTAGCATAAGTTTTTCATTCTAAGTCCAACGAAGCTGATTTTCCACCAGTAGACTTAGATTATCACCATAAATCTATGGGAAAAATCTAAGTAAAACCGAGCTCTCTAGCATAGAGAAGTTGGGTTGACTCCTCAAATTGTCCTTAACTGAAAAACTAGAATAAGTTTTTCATCCTAAGTCTATTTGAGATGAAATTTCACCTAGATCACCTATGTGTATTAAGGAACATCATGGTAAAACCCCTTCTTGGAACCGCACCCCCTAGGTAGTACTACTGCGTTTGACCTTGCCTTTTTGTCCTTAAATGAACAAAATTCAAGTTTGCCTCTCAGGGGAGTACTACTAGCAGGGACGGCTTGACCACTATACTAGGGTGGTCATGTATAAGGGTGGTGAGTGATAATATCTCACACCTCCCTTAGTTCAGTAAGTGCTTCTCTTGATGTTACTCTCTGCCTCCTCAGTGCAAGGGATGAGGAGACTGCATCCTATGACTATGATAGGCATGGGAAAGACTTAGATTATTTTATTCTATGATATATCTCCGACCTGCATGGTCAGGTAGCATACAACTCCCTTCCTTACTCTCTACCTGAGGTATCAGGTTGCTGTATCTAAGGAAGCTGCACCCTTGAGACTTGTTGCACCACATCCCTATAGGTAGGGGCGGCACATAGGGAGTAATTAATGATAATTATTCCATAAATAATTATTATTAATTAATTTAATTATTAATTTTGGCCTTTACTCATTAATTGCAAGATTTTATCCTAATTCTGATAGAATCAGGGTGGTATAGAAACTAAGTTTCATTAGGATTTCTGACTCCTAATCAACCACCAAAGCCTCCATCCATGCCAAGGATCAAAGTAAAAATCAACCACCAAAGCCTCCATCCATGCCAAATAACTTGAGTTGCAACTCCTTGTTCATGGATGCTTCTCAATCATTGGCAAGGGCTAAGAAGTTTGGAACAAACTCTCTTGATGGAAGCTTCAATTCGGCACAAACAATGCCAAGCATGGATCCCATGGTGATTGATCCCAAATCGGCACACAAGCAAGGTAATTACTTCATGAAATTTCAATTTTTGAATTTAAATTCATCAATTTTCCTTCCATGCCGTAAACCCTAGCTTTAGAGCTTGTGTGTGTCGTGGCTTTTAAGCAATATAGCTGCTAGAAAATATTTAATTAATTTGATGTAAGAACCAATTTAATTAGGTTAAGAAATTGGCAAAAAACCCTAGCTAAAACCATACTAGTTTCGGCCTTAGGCTTAATTTTTGCCATAGATCTTTAGCTTAACATGTTGCTGCCTGAATACATGAATAATCAAGCATGAAACAAGTTAGCCATGTCGACATAGGGCTGTTGGAGTCGACATTAGGGTTTCCTAACCCTAATTGGTAAAATCGACCTTAATTGGCCAATTTACCAAGTCCAATTCGGCCTAGGATTAGGGTTTAGCCAAAATTGATTAGGATTAAGTGTTTCCCCATGAAATTAGGTCATAATTGGATGGAGAACAGACCTAATTAAACAAGGACAACAAACCCTAGCATACCACGGCCTTGTTTGCAAAATTTAGCAAAACTTTAGGTGGTATGCGGTTAGGTCCCTAGGGTTTTTTAATTTTCTTGTAATTTTCGGAATAATTGATTAAATTAGCCAAAAATCAGTAGGTTAAACCCATAAAATTAGGTTATATCACATGAATATAAACCCAATTTAATGAACCAAGCTACCCCTAATGAGTCGAGTCCTTCTTTGCAAAAATTGCAACATAGGCGGCAAATTAGCTCGCTTGGTGAATTAGGGTTTTTGTGATTTAGGCAAAATTATTTAATTAAGCCAAAAATCAGTGGGTTTAGTGAGTTAATTAGGTCATGAAGATAACCTAATTTTGAGAATTCCAAAACCCTAGCTCATCGTGCCCCAAATTGCAAAATTTTCAATTTGTGTGATTTGCACGTGTACTCCTAGGGTTGGAATTTTCCTAATTTTGTTATTTTTGACTTAATTGATGAACTTAGCCAAAAATAAACATTAGGTTTAAGCTTAGTTAAACTAAATTCCAAAGATTTGAAACTTAATTTTTGTTGTAAGCCTAAACCCTAGTTTGTCATGTCCTTAATTGAAAAAATTGCAATTTGGATGGCATGCAATTAGGGTGTTCGGCCCTTAGGCCAAAAATTAGGTTTATTTTCTAAAAATTATTAAAATAATTAATATTTGGCAGCCATAATTAGTATTTTTGCCAAAGTAAAAGTTATGAAATAATTTTAGGTGGTAAAAATTAAATTTTCACCAACTTATTAACAAAAATTGTACTAACAACTTTGTTAATTTTGTTTTGTAGCCTTAGATTTTGTCATGGCACTATTGAAGGAACCTGAGGTAGGGGATTTCGAAAAAGTTCCTTCCAATCTGGAGCTAGAGATGGCCATTGAAGATATCAAGCTCTTCATGAGTGATGTCAAGCGTGCTGCAGAGGGAAATGCAGATTCCATTCAAAAAGGCATTGACACCTTGTGCTCTTCCCCTCGAGCTGATCCTGAAGTTGTTAAATTTTGCTGTGACTTCCCTATCCTCTTCAAAGTGTTTTCTATTGAGTATGCTCAAGTTTCCAAGGCTTTGACTCGGTATCATCTTGCAATGTTTGGCCAAAGAGAACTAGAACTTGACATCATGAAACTTCATGAGATGGCTGTACCTTCTGATAAAGAACTACAGCTTGTCACCTCACTAAATAGTCTCAAGGCCAAAATTGCTAAGGTGGAAAACGAGCCCGCTGCCCTTCGAGTTGATAGAGAGCAAGTGGCCATAGAGAAGTGCCAACGGGTTGATGAGTTTGCCAAATCTCTAGGCAACTCTTTGAAGATGGATGAGGAAGTGAACACTAAGTATTTTCAACTAAGTCAGCTGATCAACATCTTCAATGCTTGGAACGCGAACATCCCTGATTACTTTACAGTTTTCAACGGAGATGATCCTTTTGCTGAGATGGAAGAGGAGTTAGCCGAGGTGTCTGATGAGGAGGAGTAGTACCTTAGTCCTATGTCTAGGACTTTATCTTTCCATGTTTGCTTTCCTAAGTATCTTTATGACTCTAAGATTTTGTTTCGTTTCAATTTCCAAACAATCTATGTTTTGTTTTGAATTGGTGGCAACGGATTTTAGCCAACTTTAAATATTTAATGCCCTTCATTTATTTTCTAGCCATTTAACTTAAACAAAATCCTTGTTACTTTCAATCTCATGGTCTTGTGATAAAACCACCAAGATTTAGAAAATACTTAGGATTTTATTTGAAACTAAAATTGCCAAAATACTTAGTGAAATTTTCGGCAATATAGCCCAAAAATCCTTAGGAAAATTCGGCCCTCTTTATTTGACTAAGGCCAAATTTTGCAAAGAAGTAAACTCCTCAACACTTTAGAGAAACTTAGTGATAGAGTTTCTTCCCTTAGACCCCAAATTTTGCCATCTATAGTACTTAGTGGCAAAAATTTTCAAAATTCTCATTACTTAATAAGTAATCAAAATATTTGACTTTGTTTCAAAGCCACAAGAACGCAATTGGGATGGCTGAGTCCACGAAGCGTATGAGTTTGCATTACACTTCGGTGAAGCAAGTAGCTGTGAGTTATGTCATAGCCACTTCGTCTGGTTCCTCCTCCAATTCAAATTCAGGATTTGGGTCAGACTTTGCCTCCCATGCAGTTGGGTAATACTTCTTCAGGTAACTCCCATTGATGAACTTCTTATGGGAATCCCCATCTTCATCCTCCAACCAATAAGCACCATTTTGAAGTACTTTCTTGATACGGAATGGTCCTTCCCACTTGGGAGACCACTTTCCACGTTTCTTTGATCCGAGAGGCAAGAAAGCTTTCCATTCTAGTTCACCTTCGACGAAGCTTCGTCGGCGAACCTTCTTATTGTAACATCTTTCTGCCTTCTTCTTTTCTGCTTGCAGATGATTTAGAGCTTCCACCCTTTCAGCATCTAAGTCTTCAAGCTCAATCATATCATGGCATCGTTGTAATCGTACCATTGCAAGTTGTTCTGAAATGCAACTCTGGCTGACTTAGCCAAGAGTTCCATAGGAACCATTGCATCATGTCCATATGTTAGACTAAAAGGACTCACCCTAGTAATTGAACGTTGTGACATGCGGTATGCCCAAAGGGCTTTTGGCAATGCACGGTCCCTTTACCAGGTTTGTCTTTTATCATCTTTCCTATGATGCCTATCATTACTTTGTTAGAAGCCTCGGCCTGTCCATTAGCTTGCGGGTAGTATGGCGTTGACTTAGTGAACTTTAGGCCAAATTTTCTTTCCAAACTCCTTGTGATCTCTCCATCAAAGTTGGTACCTTGATCAGTGGTGAGAGTCTCAGGAATTCCAAAGCGATAGATAATATGTTCCTTGATGAACTTCTTGATATCATTATGAGCTATGCCATTCAGAGCTTTAGCTTCCACCCATTTGGTGAAGTAGTCTGTGGCAACTATGATAAAGCAGACTTCTCCCTTAGAAGGTGGGTAAATCTTTCCTATGAGATCGATTGCCCATCCTCTAAACGGCCAAGGCTTTATTATAGAATGTAGCTCATCTGATGAAAGTCTCCAAATAGGACCATACGCTTGACAAGCTTGGCATCCTTTGGCAAATTCCATGCAGTCTTTCATGATGGTTGGCCAATAGAAGCCATGGCGACGTATAAGCCATCTCATCTTTTTTCCAGTTTGGTGTGCACCACACAAGCCTTCGTGTACGTCCTTGATGACCTTCTTAGCTTCCTCATCTCCTAGACATCTCATTAAAGATCCGTCTAAGTCCTTTCGGTACAACTCGTCAGCCAAGATGGTATAGTGCATAGTCAGAGTCCTGATTCTCATACTAACCTTTATTGATGGTTGTCGGAGGTAATCAGGAAAGGGTTGGCGCCAATCATTAAGTTTGTGTACTAGGTTGTACAGTTCAAGTACATTATCCCTAGTAAATATTGAAGGCATACTTCTCCTTTCAATACTTATTACTTTCCTCCAGATATCATCTAGAAAGGAAACGCCAGAAGCAAGCTGTGCAGCCAGGTTTGCAGCCTCATTGTGGCGCCTAGGGATATGTTGTACCCTTACATCATCAAATTTTTCCAACAATTGTACTGCCATTGCATAGTAAGGTAGCAAAGATGGACTTGTACAATTGAACTCTCGAGTAAGTTGGTTAATAACCAACAAAGAGTCTCCTTTGATGTGCACAGTGGGTACTTTCATCTCTCTGAGTAACTCCAGACCAATGATAAGTGCTTCATACTCGGCTTGATTATTAGTACAATCGAAGTCAAGATACTCGGAGAGATGATTACGACCCCAGCACCAGCCGAATTAGTGGTGCTAGATCCGTCAAACTCTAATTCCCATGGTACTAAGGATACCTCCATGACAAAGTTTGAGTCATCAAATTCTTCCCCCAGATCCACACAAGGATGGTCGGCCAAAAAGTCTGCAATGGCTTGATCCTTGACTGCTTTCTGTGGTATGTATTTGAGACTAAACTTAGCTAGTGTCAGGCTCCACTTTCCCAGGCGGCCTCTAAGAAAGGGCCGGGTTAGCATATACTTAACCATGTCAGTCTTAGCAATAATGCAGACATCAAAGTAAAGCATATAATGTCTAAGTTTTATTGCTGCGAAATAGAGTGATGAACAAAGCTTTTCAATAGGACTGTATCTGGTTTATACATCAGTAAGAGCCCTACTTAAGTAGTATACTGCTTGTTCCTTCCCTTTGCCTATATCCTGAGCCAACAAGGATCCAACAGAGGAATCAGTGGCTGAAATATATAAGTACAAAGGTTGATTTCTCTCAGGAGGAACTAAAACAGGAGGTGATAAATCACAAAATAAATCCCCACAAACCTATAACTATTAGCTAAGGCAAGTAGGGGTCGAATCCACAGAGAAGGTAGGAGAAAATCAAAGCCAAATTACTCAAAAGAAAATCTTACCAAAGGGGATTTTTTATAGGTTTTCAAAATAGGTAAACTAAATTAGAAAACAATTATATAAATCTAAACTAATGACTAACAAAACAATTTAAAAGAAACAATTAATTAAAAGCATACTTCTTCTCCTTTAGGTAATTATTTTGATCAAGTGAATCATGGATCATAGACACAAAGCATAAATTTGACTTAAATTGCAATCAATTAAGAATCATAAATCATCCCAAATCAGTATATAGCCTAAGACGTAGACATCAATTTTCATTAGAATAAAGTAATCTTCTTAATATCTTAAACAACTCTATTTGAATAAATGGTCTAGGGCGAGGACTCCTACTTTCCCTAACATGCTACTAGTCAATCCCTCTCCGTTCGGTCCAGAGATCAACACTTTTATTCCATCAACTAGTTCCAGAATAAAGCATTAAGATTATTATATGCTTGCATGCTTAATTAAATTAAAACCAAACTCACCTACACCTATTCCCGTTCGGCCTATAGGTTTCAATAAGGTTTGATATCCCATTGAACTAGGACTCCTAAGCTCAATTGTTACTTCGAATCAATGATTCTAACTATAGCATTCATTCTCATCAAGATAAGTTGGCCACCAAATCTATCAAAACATGAACACATAAGATGAAGTACAGAGATAAGAAACATATTCAAACAGAAAAATCAAATTATTAAGAACAAAAGTCTCACCATAAATTTATTGATCAAAAATTCCTAAGGAAAAGAAGTATAAAGGTTTAGCCTCTCATGGATTGGAGACTCCAATCCATGAGAGATTGAAAACATACAAACCCAAGAGGAAAAGAGGAGGAGGCGGCTGCCTCCTCTCCAAACCGCAAAACCTAGAAAATAAGGAGAGAAAAGTTGTAGAAAGATGTTGTAAGTTGTTCTAGGTGTGCTAGGGTTCTAGACTTAAGAGGGTATTTATAGAGGGTGGTTTAGGGTTAATTTAGAGCTAAATAAAACCTAAGGACGTGCTGGGCTACTCTCCAAGTCTTCAAGCTAATCCAAATAGGAATTTGGGCTCAATTGGATCAATCCCGCAAAACAGGCCCAAGACAGATTCTGTCCGCTGACTTCAGGGGCATTTTCGTCCATGAAAACGTGCCGAACTGGGCTTCGTCCAAAACATGAAAGTTGTAGATCTTGGAGTTAGCTTTCCAACGACTACTCATTTGCCTCAAACGGAGCTCTGGAACAAAAGTTATGGCCAAAATACAGAAGGATCGCCAAATCTGGAAACAATTGGAGAAGCTTCAAGAGGAAGTGACACGCGATGGCATGCTAGCGCGCGCGCATGGCTGGCCCCAACTCCCCCTGGGCGCCCATGTCAGTGGCTTGTGAGCCCAGGTCGTTTGCTTCAGGCCCTAGGTTGGCAACATCCATGTGGCTGTTGGGCGGCACCCCCGACTCTGGCTGGGCGCCCATGTCGCAAGCCCGGCGCCCTACCTTGTTTGTCTCAGGACCCATGTGCTCCAGTGCTTATCCGCCACTTGACATGTCTTCTTGCCTTGAAACTCAACTTTGCTCCTTTGCTTCAAACTCTTGAAAATCAATCTTATGATGATAAAATTGACTCTTCAAGCTCTTCAATCACGATCATATTGGCTCCATTCTTCATCCAAATTGTCCTTGGAAAATATTTGTGTAAATAATCATCCAAAAAGGTTCCAAAAAGGTACAAAATTGGTGATTTTGCACTTTTCTTTACTTTAGCACCTATAAACACAAATATACCAAATATAAGGCATAATCAAGCATAAAATACCCAAAAAGCATAGGAAAATGACCATAAAAATATGCATAATTTTGGTCCGATCAATGACCAAGCCGTTTATGCTAATCAAATGAAGAGGTGCGAATGGTGGAGAGAGCAAGAGATTTGGTTGCTTGAAAGGTGGAAGGCAAATGGTAAACACCATCAACATTAAGCCCCTATGTCAAGACCGTTGTCGTCTGCAAATCCTTAACCAAAAAAGAATCATCAAAAAACTCAACAGAGACTTTATTCTGCTTACAAAACTTTGAAATAGATATTAAATGTTGTTTGATTTTTGGCACACAAAGTATATCATGAAGAGAAAAAGTAACTGAAGAAGAACCAATTTTAGTGGAGCCAACATGAGTGATAGACAGACCTGAACCATCTCCAATTATAATCTCTTCAGTACCATCATAATCAGATTTGATAGACAGATTTTAAAGCTCGGATATGACATGGTGCGAGGCACCAGAACCCATGCACCATTTTTTTCCTGTAGAGCTTGTTTGAACCAGATTAGCATATGGTTTCTTGTCAAAATGCTTTTTGCCTTGGTGACACTTCTTTGCACTATGCCTAGGCTTATCACATAGCTGACAGGTGACTGAAGGAAACTTCTTATGATTGGAGGAGAAGTTACGATTGTTCTTCTTGGGTGGGTAGGAAATCTCATTTGAATTCTGAGACTTCTTCACGTGATTCGCAGTTGGAATGCTCACATCAGAATTGTTTTCCTGTTTCAAATGCAACTGAAAAGAGGTGAGTTTATCATGTAATTCTTCAAATGAAATGGGAGACTCACGTGCTCTAATGGCTGCAGCAATTTCACGAAACTCTTGATAAATACCGTTGAGAGTGGATAGAATCAAATCATCTTCATCCACAACAACACCAGCAAGATTTAGATCATCAACAATATTCTTCATTTTGTGAAAATAATCACCAACGGGCAAGGCACCACGTTTGGTAGTACTAAGCTTGTTTTTAAGATCCATGATCCTAGAGCGACTTTTGTTGGCATACAACTTAATAAATTTCTGCCAAACTTCAGCATACGTCCTTAAAGAAGCTATGAAAGGCAGGACAGACTCAGAGGCTGAAGCAAATATAGCATGGAGAATCAGTTTGTCCTGTCGCAGCCATAGAGTGTAGGCCGGATTGACAACTTTCTTACCATCTTGTTCAATTTTCTTCTCTGGAGGAACAATTGAACCATCAACATAACCGACTAAATCAAAGCCATAAAGCAAGGTATGGAACTGAGCTCGCCAAGATGGAAAGTTGGAGGGGGTTAATTTCAGCAGAAGTTGGGTAGTGGCGTTGATTGAGATAGGGGTTGAAGAGGTTGAAGAAGCCATGGATGAAAAAGGAGGGATCGAAAAAAAAAAAATTGGATTCAGCGAAAGGCTCTTGATACCATGTAGGAAAGCTACTCATGTTTGTGAGAAAGACTCAATTCTGTTTGATTGCTGTGATCTGTTTTAAATACAAAGGTAGTTGAGTCCGATTGGACTTCAATTACAGATAGATAAAAACTTAACTGTACAACATACAAATTAAATATACAAGTTTGAATTATGGATTAGAAGAGGAGGAGATAGCTTTATCCTTTCCAGCCCACATGCTGACGCACTAATTAAGTTCGAACTTGAGTTTTTTTCTTTTTGACAAATGTAGCCTTTTGCCTTTAAAAAAAATGGGTTGCACTTTTAGGAACCTAGAAAGAAACAACATATTTCTTTGGGGGTTTAGAGAGAAAAAGAAATGAGAGGAAGAGGAGAAGCCAAGAAGGGAGGCGTCGATTCCATTGCTGAGGCTGTCGTCCGGCAGGGAGAGGGTCTTTTCCCTTCCATTTTTCGGAACCCTCTAGAGAGAGAAATGAGAGATATCTAGAGGGAGTAAGGAGAGGAAGAGAGACGAGGAACGGCTACCAATTCCCATTGCTGGTTCCGAACGCTGAGCCGGCGATTTAGTGGATATGGTCTATCTTCTAAGTTTGCCTTTTGCCTTTCATTCAGTTTTTTAGTTGTTTTATCTATGTTAGGGAAGAGTTGTATGAAAAAATTGTGAAAGCTACTGCAAAAATTGAGAAAATGAGCTTCTTCTTCCCTTTTAACATTTTGGATTTTTTTTGTTTACAAATTGCTTCTATTGGAATTTGATTATGCTTAAATTTGAGAATTTTGGTTTTCTAGTGCCTTTTGCCAAATGAGAGTGGATATATGGAGGTGGAAGGTATAGAGAAGACATGGAGGATCAACCAACAATCCATTGCCCGTGAAGTCGATATCAAGCATTGGCATGTAATTTATGCGCTTGATAGTTGGTTTTCCTTTCATTTTTTCCCCTTAAAGTCACTAATCAGAATATATATTTCTCAAGTTGAGAAGAATTCGAGAAAGTTATTTTATGCAAGATAAAAGCTTTGCTCTTGTACTGAGCTTGATTTTCTGAATCCTCGGACTAGCTTTGAGAAGCAGAAGTGCCATTATATGTGGTATTGGGGCTTTCTCAGGGCTTGTAGCCGAAGTTTGAAGGGAAGTTTGGTTTTCGGTTTTTTTTTTAAAGTTCAGTTGTTGGTTATTGTTTTATTTACTAGAATGCATTCAATCAATTCCACTAAACTCTAAACTGTTAGCAAAACATATTACTCAACTTGAGTCCTCGAGTATATTTTAATACATTTTGTGCAATATTCTGGTTAGTTCCGTCATCACTTGGATTTTATACTTTCATATTTCTATTGGTAACTATTGCATAGAAGTTGAGTCAAGTGAGAGCAAAGCATGAGTCGGTGACCGAAAGCACTTGCATATGCCAGAATGTCTTACATGGACTTGACTCTAAGGATTAGCTTTTCAACCATTGAGACATTAATTATGCTTTGTGCTTCCTTTATTACCTGACATGAAATTCTTTATGCCAGTTCTCAATGTTATCCTATACAATTTTCATCACCTCCATTTCTTCTTGGCAGTTGTGAATTAAGCATACGAAAGTACTCCAATTCTTGCAGTTGAAGGAATCATCTCATTTGAGGGCTACAAAGTTAGCATGTTTTATCCAGATCCTATAGTTTTAAAAGGTACACTCTCCTCTTTAATTATTTGGTTATTGTTAACATATACATATAAATATATTCATATATATATACACACACACACACACACACTAGTAAATGTACTTGCATTGCACGTATTTTAAATATTTTTTCTACATTTGATATATTTTAGATTGATATATTAGATTACATATTAACCACTAAAGCTTAATGTCATGCTCCGACCCAGAGTCGATCACATGACAGCCGCCGCATCTCCTCGAACCACGTGTACCATCCTAGGTGCACCGAGAGGTCTCGCGAAGCAAACTAAACAATCCCTAAAACCATGTATTACTTAATAGAGTATATTAAAGATGAATAAAGAACTATTAAATACAGCGGAAGACTTAAAATGACACCAGTGGATCCAATAGGGCAACATCTTACAGAGACAAACTGTCATCCACGAAAGTCGTAGAAAAGGTCGAGTCCAAGCGAACAAAGGTCCCTGAAAACACAACAAGAATTTGAAAGGGTGAGTATTCCTTAGAATACACCGTGAGTGCACAAAGCTAACTAACACCGCATTAAGAGTGAAGTGCATGGCCAATCTAAAACACAATTTACAAATCAGATACACAATTACATTGGGGCTCTGTGGTAACAAATCAAATTCAAGGTCATCACATTTATTTATTCAACTCATATAAAACATATCTCATATCTTTCAAAATATAGACATATACATCAAAATCATATTTTGTACATTAATATCGTATATATCAAAAATTACATTAAAAACGTCCATTGAAAACCATAGCCTCAATTTACATAAAATTAACAGTCATTAATAAAACACATGCTCGTACGCAAAATAAACAACTAGTTTTATCAAATCAGTTAAGGCCTGTCAATTTAGAGATCCGCAGTAAAATTATAAATTTTCTTTCCTATTAAAAGATGCATATACGTATATACGAAAAAGATATTAAACCAAACTTTATGTTGAAAATAAATCCATCAAATGAGCGGCCGAAAACCAAGTCCTACGTGATCGGTCGTTAGCAAATCACAAAATAAATCCCCACTAATTCTTGCTTGGTAGCTAGGGTAAGTAGGGGTCGAATCCACAGAGAGATTGGTTAATTTCTTTTCCTAATCAATTGTCTTAACAACAAATAAGTAAAAGAGATTTTTGATGTTTGAAAGTATGATCGAAAGCAAAGAAAATAATTAACTAAAACAAGTAATAACAACTACCAATGGAAACAATTTATGAAGACAAATCCTCCAACATAGAATTAATATCACTCTTGACATAGTTAACATGGATCATCGACATCGAAAGATTATGAAAACGATGGATAACTTGCTAAGATAAAGGGAACCAATTGGAACATAGCTTTTCGCAATCAACTACCTCAACCCCAAAATAATTACCTTAGATGAAGAAATTGGAACATAACTTTTCACAATTAATTCCTTTTAATCTAAATAATTCTTTAGCACTTTGGCTTAAGATTTATAAAGATTAAAGCATTAAGAACAAGTAATTTAAAGCAAGCACAAAAGCAATAAGAATATCACATACAAATTACTTTTGATTCATAAATCCCTTGAAAAGAATTAGAATTAACTAACTCATATCCAATTGCTACCAAAATCAACCTAGTAGACTTCTATCTAGAATTGATTTAGCATATGTAAAACCTAATTTATCAAGAAAGTATCGATCCAATCCATCAAAACAAGTCAACATAGAATTAAAACAGAGATTTAAGAAATACCCAAATAAGAATTCATAGATAAGTGCAAAAATCTCCCCATGATAAAGTCAAGAGATCAATTAAATTCTACATCGGAGAAATTAAGGATTAGCCACTCATGATTTGAGTGACCAACCAAATAACAAAGAAAAGGAATAGAAAACTTAGCAAATTAGGTATGGACGGCAGCCTCTTCTCTTGTTCTCCAAATTGTCTAACCTCCCTCTCTAGAGAGAAAAGGTGTCTATTTATACTAGAGACTTAGGGTTAACTTAACCTAGGACAAGATAGTAATTTAAGCTCATTAAACCACCTTTAATTGGGTTTAAAGTCGTCCTCCAGGTCTGGGCTATCCCTTAGTACCGAATTAGGGTTTATCATATCATTTTGGGCTTGATTTATGGGCTTTTCAAGGTCAAGCATGTCTGCAGAAACTTCAGGGGCATTTTCGTACACGACAACGGCAAAACTGGACTTCGACCGAAACACAAAAGTTGTAGATCTTGGAGTTAGCTTTCCAACGCCTACTCATTTGGATCATTCGGAGTTCTGGATCAAAAGTTATGGCCAAAATACAGAAGGGTCGCCAAATCTGGAAACAATTGGAGAAGCTTTAAGGTGAAGTGACGCGGGATGCTGCTGGCGAGCACGCGGGTGCTTTCCCTGACTCCCCCTGGGCGCCCATGTCGTTGGCTTGTGCGCCCAGGGTGTTAGCCTCAGGCCCCAGGTCGCATGCGCCCATATGGGTGCTGAGTGGCGCTCCCGACTGGCGCTGGGCGCCCATGCGGCATGCTTGGCGCCCCATGTGGTTTGCCTCGCGCCCCATGTGCTCCAGTGCTACGATGCCTCTTGACATGTCTTCTTGCCTTGAAATTCAACTTTGCTCCTTTGCTTCAAACTCTTGAAAATCAATCTTATGATGATAAAATTAACTATTCAAGCTCTTCAATCACGATCATATTGGCTCCATTCTACATCCAAATTGTCCTTGGAAAATATTTGTGTAAATAATCATCCAAAAAGGCACAAAATTGGTGATTTTGCACTTTTCTTCCCTTTAACAGCTATAAACACAAATATACCAAATATAAGACATAATCAAGCATAAAATACCCAAAAAGCATAGGAAAATGACTATAAAAAGATGCATAATTTTGGTCTGATCATATTTCCCCCACACTTAAGCTTTGCTAGTCCCTAGCAAACTAGTACACTTTTCTCAAAAGAAAGGGTAAACAATTTCAATTGCACACACATATCAAGAGATAATCTAACCATGAAGTCAAAAGAGCAAAGAATAACGAGAATACTTAATCTCAAAATCAAGCAATAACAAGCATCATCATTCTTAAGTAAACATAATAAGAGAAGTTCAATTCACTTTCCATCCTCTTCTTCACATGACCATCACTAACTATGAGCTTGTGTGTACATCTATTTCCAAAGAAAAAGTACTATCATGGATATTAATCAAAGATTATGATGGGTTTACAAAAGGCGACTTACTTTAAAGAGACAAGGTTACTAACCTTAGAAGTGTCCATGGTTTATTTTTGAGGTTACTAACAATCATTTTTATAAGAGGGACAATATTTTCGCAATTCCATGCCTCTTAACCTCTTTCCAAGGGTTACTAACTCCTTTTGTTAAAGAAAAGAGTGACAACAATGGTTTTTTTTTTTAAGCAAAAATACCTCTTCTCCTCCTCCCTTCATGAAAGCACTTCTTTCCTAAAGATGTAGCTACCCTTACTACCCCCACACTTATGTCTTGACATATCCATGACATACCTTCATATTTGTAATCAAGAATCAACACAAGTTCTAGAAGTAATAAGTCATGAAAGCATTGGATAAACGAGCTTATATCACAATCTCAAATTATGCTTAATTCTAAGAAATCAAATGCATGGTAAAACTTAATCAAAGATTAAAGCATTCTTAACATTCTAAGCATAATCTTTCATAATTAAACCAATCACTTAACATGTAAATAACAATTAAAATTGAATTATCCAAAATTCAAGGGATAAGGAACTACCTAACCACTTCTACAAACTAAACCTAAAGTTAATACTAAAACTAAACATGCAAAAATTATTCCACTTTCGTAGGTGTACGGCGGCACTTAGCTCGTGACGCAAGCCATTTCAACCTAAGACTGAAGGGGTACTTAGGAGGTGTTATGTCACCTGAGGAATTTCTTAACTAGAACGATAACCACAAACATTTTATTAAAAACTAAGTAGACTAAGATAACTAACATATTAAGCATTGACCTATCTCCTCCCCCACACTTAAAATCAACATTGTCCTCAATGTGAAAGCAGTCAACAAATCATACAAACAAAGGTTGCTTACGATAATTAAAGAGGTGAAGGTTGTGCGGCATACCTTTGGGTTGTTGATGAAGTTGCAACTTAAGCATAAAAGGAATGAAAATAAAAAGGAATAGGGAAAGGGAAAACTTAATTGATGAAAAAGAAAAAGGGAGAGTTAGAAAAACCAATAATTAAAGTTCGAATATACTCCCCTTTTAGAATCACCATCTATCAAAGGCCTTGAAATCTATAAAAACAAACAAAATCAAATTAAACATAAGTAGAATCAAGACTAACTATAAAACAAATAAAAGGTTAGAGAAAATTGGGTTGCCTCCCAATAAGCGCTTGTTTAAAGTCATTAGCTCGACTTCCCCAATTGTCAATCTTTGAGAGGATGATAGACAGGATCTTCCAAT
>AWWV01007173.1:0-31867 GCA_001974805.1 Corchorus capsularis
TGTTTCTTTAATTGTGATAAGGTTTGGTAGAATTAATAACTTCATTTATTGAATTATTATATTAATTTATCTAAATTAAAATAATAATTATTCCAATTGAGATGATTAGACCCTTAAAATATTCATTATTCCAATTCAGATGGTGAGGATCGTATAAATTGATTGATATTGGGAATAAGAATTTGCTCTTCACGGGTGCCCCTGGGGCATCCATTAGCAAATAGTTTGTTTAATTGCGATATGGTTTGGTTGAATTAATTATAACTTCACTTATGGAATTAATATATTTTCTTATGAAATTAATATATTAATTTATTTAGATTAAAATATTAATTATTTCAATTGAGACTTAAAATAAATAAATATTATAATTCAAGGCTAAAAAATAATTATTATAGGGCTATTATTGTCTTACAATAATTAGGAGAAATACTTTTAGGACGAACTTCAAAATAATAATCGGCTCTTCACAGTTGCCCATGGGGTTTAATTGTGATAAAGTTTGGTAGAAATAATAACTTCATTTATGGAATTAATATATTAATTTATCTAAATAAAAATATAATTGCTCCAGTTGAGATGATGAGTCCCTTAAAATTAAGTATTCATTCTTCCAATTCAGATGGTGAGGAGCATAGAAATTGATTGATATTGGGGATAATAATTGGCTCTTCACAGGTGACCATGGACACCCATTAGCCGAACAATTTGTTTAATTCTGATAAGATTTGGTGGAATTAATTATAACTTCACTTATGGAATCAATATACTAATTTATCTAAATAAAATATTAATTATTCTAATTGAGATGGTGAAATAATTGGCTCTTAATGGGTGCCCCTGACAGCCATTAGCCAAACTGTTTGTTTAACTATGTTAAAGTTTGGTAGAATTAATAATTTCACTTATGAAATTAATATATTAATTTATCTAAATTAAAATATTAATTATTCCAATTAGGATGATGAGACCCTTAAAATCAATAAATATTATAATTCAAGGCTAAACAATAATTATTGCCGGGGTATTATTGTCTTATTACAACATTTAGGAGACAGTCTTTTAGCACAAACTTCAAAATAATAACCGACACTCCACGGGTGCCCCTAGGATACCCATTAGCCAAACCGTTTGTTTAATTGTGATAAGGTTTGGTAGAATTAATAACTTTATTTATGGAATTAATATATTAATTTATCTAAATTAATATACTAATTATTCCATTTGAGATGATTAGACCTTTAAAATATTCATTATTCCAATTCAGATGGTGAGGAGCGTAGAAATTGATTGGTATTGGGGATAACAATTGGCTCTTCACGGTTGCCCCTGGGTCACCCATTAGCCAAATAGTTTGTTTAATTCATCAATTGTGATAAAGTTTGGTGGAATTAATCATAACTTCGCTTATGGAAACAATATATTAATTAATCTAATTAAAAATATCAATTATTCCAATTGAGATGGCGTGATTATTTACTCTTCACGGGTGCCCATGGGCACGCATTAGCCAAACTGTTTGTTTAACTGTGTTAAGTCGTGATGAAGCTTCAGGAACCTCATATAAATGAAAGCATTTTGCACTCAAGGAATTGCTTCTCATCCTATTCTCGAGACGTTCAGTCCTGGCACTGAAATCATCCAATTGGAAGTGATTGAGAACAGTTACACTTTTGAAGGTGATCAGAAAGAGACTCACAACTTGGAAGCTGAGAACATACTCCAAGCCCAACTTCGGATCAAAACAACAGCAAAACTGTCATCCGGAACATATTCAAATGCTATTTGGAACGCCGGGAAACATAAGCAACCACCCATTTGCGACTTTGCCATTCAAAGAGCCAATTGAATTCACAACATACTAGGAGCTTATAAACCACCAGTGATAGTGATCATTGAGACAAGGCTCTCAACAGCTGAGGCGTACTTAATAGCAAAAAGCTTGAACTTCAAACAGGTGATAATCATCGAACCTACAAAATATAATGGAGGTATTTGCATGTTCTCAAACATGAAAGAATTCGCAATTCAACCAATAACGCAAAACAATGAAGAAATCTATATCAATTTTTTGAAAGTTATGAAGAGGAATGATTTGAAAAGAAAATACATAACAGGATAGGAGAACACAGGAGATTATTGATTTTATGATTTTGATATTCTATGCAAATAGGATTATATGGAATGAAACTTATATTTATTTGTAATGGATGAAGTCAGTTTCCTTTATTAAAATCTAAGTTACATTGCGAGGAAGCGAGTGTCCTTAGTTTCCTTTATTGAAATCTAAGTTATATGTTGAGGAGCCAATGTCTTCGTTGCTCAGTAGCGAATAAAAGTCTCGCGAAATTGCATAAGTGAGAAAAAGGGAATTTCATTTGGAATGACTTTGGTATGAATGTTAAAGTAAAAAATTGATCCAAATTAACAAATACATCAAAGAACCCGTGAAAAATACACTACAAAGGTACTGCAAAACCCCGCCGCGAAGCGCGGGGCAGCCCCACTTGTAAGGGTTTAAATTCTATTAGAATCATCCTAAAAATGATGCTTTTTAGGATTCTATTAAGATGATGCCATCTCAATTTGAATCACCACCAAGATATATTTTACACCCTTATTCACCATATAAACTCTTATTAATTGCATATCATTAATTGCATTAATTCACCCTTAATTCTAGTTAAGATTGGATTTATTTAGTGTAAATATTTTTTTACATCGTTAAGAATATAATTTTAAGAGTAAATTTTATTATTTATATATAATTATTCTTGAAAATTACCATCAACCATTTTTTTAATTGAAATCATCTACACCCAATTTATTTATAACTGATAAGAGATATAGATTACAAAGAGTTGAGACTAATCTTCACCTTAACAATAACTCTAAGAATTTTAATTTCTTTTAATTAATTAATATTTATTAATAAAAAGAATCAAATTATGATGACCAATTAAATTAATTAATATTTGAATTTGTTCTAAACCAATTAAATTAATTTGCCACTAGTAAAGAAAAAAAAATTCTGTTTCACATCCAAAACCAATCATAATGTGAATAAAAAGTCATATTATTAGGTAAAAACAAAAATTATTAAAAAAATATTTAAAAAAAGTCACGTTACAAGTAAAAAAAGAAGTTAAGGATAAAATTTATTAATAAAATTATTCAATTTTGACTAAGGTTGAAATTATGTTAAGGTAATTAATTAAAAGTTAATTAGGTGTGGTAGGGTGTAAATTAGGATTTGATGATGATTCAAAATTGATTAGATGGCATCATCCTAATGGAATCCTAAAAACACCCATTTTTAGGATGATCCTAATAGAATTTAAACCCCCTTTTAATTATATCATCAAGATTAAGAAAATTAGTTAAAGACACAAAATTTTATGTATTTTTACCTTTATCTTCTATTTTTACCCTTTTCTTTTTCCCCACTAATTCTCTCTCCTCCCACTCACTCTCTCTTAATTAACTACCAAGGATAGTTTTGGAAATAACTAATAAATATGCATTGGGTTTGGTAAAGGGACTTATAAATTGGGACAAAAAGAACTTCTAGAAGGGGACTTATATTATACGACAGAGTGAGTATACTACAATCATTTATTTTGATTATTGAAAATCTATATATAGCTGACCACTTTTATCAAACCTCTGTCGGTGTGTGTGTTAGAAAAAAAAAAATCGAATTCAAAGTACTTCGCTTCAAAGTAGTTGCATTTATGATTTTCCTCGTTAAATTTATAATACAAGCAGTAATATGATAAATTTCATATTTTTCCTCTTGACCTTAAGCTTATATTTAATATAATTGCATGTGTTGAGTATATCACAATTGCTACTCAGAAGCCGCCGATCGACGACAGCCCCAAGTCAGATTGTGCTGCCCAGAAACAGCTAAGGATAAGACCTTTGGTGTTCGGCCAATTTCCCTACAGGGCCAGATGGCTGGCCATGACATGGCTATCTACACGTGACCTCAAAGCGTATGATCGAAGATCTCACTTGGAAGCTCGGAGCTTGCGAGCTCAGCCGACTTGAAGCCCTCTTAACGATTTTGACATCAACTACATGCAATTACGTAGACTAGAAAATAATTGAGAGAAAAATGTAAAATACGTACACAGAAAGTAAGTCGTGAAAGTATATAATGTCGATAGGAATTTTTTATTTATTTATTTTTTCTTTTGGAAAATGTCGGTAAGAATTTTAAGGTAGATCAAATCCAATCAATTGGTTTTTATTTGCCTGGAATCTCAATTAGCAGCCTTAAATTTTGCAAAAATCCGAACTTGGTTGGATAAAAATTTTCTGCCCTCATTTTTTGTGTCCCATTATGACTCATCCACCAAATAATGACATGTGTCCTTTTTCAGTTTTTAATGTTATTTCTTGTTTGATTAATTAAATTAAATTTTATATTTTCATTCTAAAACCCTATGGGGAATGTATTAAAATTTATGACTAATTATTTGTTGTTAATTTGGGCTAAATCTGATTTTAATTGGGATTTTTACTATTTATTAAAACTAAAAAACAAACAAGGTATAATACTAGGGACATGTGGCGTAATTTGATGGATGGGACACAATAATACACCAAAAATGGGGACAGAGGATTTTAATTCAACTTGGTTCACAACCTTTAAGAGATGTCATTTAAGTATACCAAATATATTTAATCGGAATCAAACAAGGGCCTGACATGAGTTTTATAGTAGAGCATGCTTAACACGTCAGAGGCCAAGCACTTCATGGTTTAAGCACTAATTTTTTTTTTAATCAAAACAAGCACTAAATTAGTCTTATATTCAACCAAAGTGTCTACTCTTAGTATTGTTTTTTCATTTATCTGCCTTAGCTTCTCTAGGCTAAATGTTCAATTCAGGATATGATATTTGTCCAAATGTTAAATTCAGGATCAAACGTTATAAAACTGTGATTTCAAGATATAACGTATCAACTAGCTTCAATCTGGGATAAAAATTCATGGAGCCGTTTGTTTGGATTACACAGGCTCAAAAATCGCGTCAAGAACTAAAATATTTGTAAACGTGGCTTTTAAAAGTAAAATCTTTCATTTTCGAAATAAATAAATATATATATAATATAAAAATAGAAAACCCTAATTATATAATTATATAAATGTTTTCATCCCATTCCCAATTTCTTCTTATCTGATCGACTGATCCCCATGCGTTACCCAGATCTTTTTCTTTAATAGATTTCTTTCCTTTTTAATTGTTTCTTTTTCTTTTTTTTTTGCACCAATTTTAATGGTATTCTTCAATCTCCTCAAAGTATCTCTATTTTGACTTTTTTTTCCCTAAACAAATCCTAAGTTGGAGTAATCATCCCTTGTCATTGCCGCCACTACCACCGCGGACCGGTTCATCTCGTTTGCCTTCCTTTAATCAGCTGACTTTATTTGGTTATGTTTTTTTGCAGTTTTTATTTCACTTAGCCAATTACGATGAGTTGCTTTTGCTACTTCAAATTTGAGTTGTTGATGTTGCTTACTCTGCTTTCTGTACTTTGTGATTGGTAAATTTTATCTTCTTGGCTTTTCAAAAAAAAAAAGTCAAGAACTGGAGGTGTTTCGCTTGGTGCATCTAGGGTTGTTAATAGAGGTGGCAAAGTGAATCCGACCCGAAAAAAAAAACCGCCCCAAAACCCGAACCCAAACCCGAACCCGACCTGAACCCGATTAGCTAGAAAGCAACTATCCGAACCCGCCTGAACCTGAACCCAAAAAAACCCGAACCCGAAAAAGCTCAAACCCAAAAAAACCCAAACCCGAAAAAGCTGAAACCCGAAAAAACCCGAATCCGAAAATTTATGAAAATTTCATTTATGCCGTATAATTTTTCATATGAATAAATTTAAAAGGTAAATTAATAAATTACACATAAAATTTGAAAAATGTAATGACATTATTCATCCGAAAACAAGTGGTAAATGATCTGGCCAAAACCCAAACTGAACCCGAACCCGAATTAACCTAGCCCAAATTCAACCCAAACCCGAATTAACCTAACCCAAATTCAATCCGAACCCGATTCAAACCCGAACCCGATTCAAACCCGAACCTGAACCCAACCTTACTCGCGCCCGTTTGCCACCTCTAGCTGTTAAAAAACCAGAAAATAGAGATGGGTATCTTTGGATTTTGCGGTTGGGCATATAGAAGATGTTTGGAATGGAAAAGCAACTTTAGATTCTATTTTGCTCGAAATTATAGTCAAAGTGCTAACAGGGGATCTATCATTTTTTAAGGATTTTATACACAAACTTTGGGGGAATTGCTCCATTATAACAACAATGTTAGTTTTTACAACTCTTGACTTTAGGTTCTTTTTGTTTCGGTTTTGATTTGGAGAAAACAAGTTTAGATTTGAGTTTAGAATATTGTCAAAATGGAATCTGGAAATTTTGGTTTAAGTTGTAAGTCTACTCAACGTTGGTCACTGCCGGAGATGAATAGTGTGTTCATATTTGACTAGTGTTAAGCAATTTGGAAGGGCAGCGGTTTTTTTTTTACCCAGAAAAGAGGAAGCAAATTGTTTGTTTTATTAAAAATAATTTTTATTTAATTATGTTTTAATTTATTTAATAAATGTCAAATATAGAATTTGGAGAAATATTTCAGCAAATACGTGGCACCAATGCAAAGCGCGCGTTTGTGCGTGTAGAAATTTATCCTGAATTGAAGTGAATCGCTAACGCTTGATCCTGAAATCATAGTTTTGTAACGTTTGATCCTGAATTGAACATTTGGGCAAACATTATATTCTGAATTGAACATTTAGCCACTCCTCTATGGCCTTTAATCTTTTTGTCATTTTCATCTCACAGGTAAAGGATATACGACCTTTATAGAATACTCGCTCTCCAACATCTATTTTTTACCATGATGCTCTCCAACATCTACTCTCATCTCATAAAACGCAAATAGGGGACTTTTTTTTAATCAAAAGGTATTGATTTCACTAATAATTGGTTAGTTTTAAGTGGTTCGGCATTTGTAACGTCTCGAGTTTAAAACTTGTAAATGGAAAAAAAAAATTGTTGGCCCGTCGAGAGAGTTTTAACTTACATAGTGAATCAGTGGGCCAACTTAATTCGAATAAGGTATAAAAAAAGAAAAAAGGAAAAAAGTATGGCTTAAATGCCAAAATGCATCCTAAAGTTTATACGAACTGCCACTTTGCACCCAACTTTTTTTTATTTTGATCATATGGCTTAAATGCCAAAATGCATCCTAAAGTTTATACGAACTGCCATTTTGCACCCAACTTTTTTTATTTTGATCATATCGCACCCTAATGTTTTATTTTGGGTACATTTTGCACCCTCTGTAACGGAAAATTGTTACAGCGCCATTACGATGCTGACATGTCATGCCACATAGGATGAAAATTCCACGTGGCATACTAACGTGACAAATTTTCTTATTTTCTTTTAACTTTATGATGACGTGGCATGTCACGTGGAAATTTTCGTCAGCATCATAACAGCATCGTCAGGTACTTAACGAATTTTCGATAATGAAGGGTGCAAAATTTTCCAAAATTAAAACATTAGAGTGCGATATGATCAAAATAAAAAATTAAGATGTAAAGTGACCATCCTTATAAAATTTAGGATGCATTTTCATATTTAAGCCAAAAAAGTTTTGCCTTCCTTCTATCCAAATCAATACGTAGGCTTTAACCAAAAAAAAAACAATACGTAGGCGTAGGTATATACGTTACATGATTTTATTATTATATATATATATTAATTAATTAAATTAATTAATTGCGTGTGCTTTTAGCCATGTGAAAAATTCAAATCAATACTTAATCATTATGATGAATAGGTGAAGTTGCCCAATGGATGAAGGCTGTTATAGTAGAGTGGTGCGATTGATACTATTTAGCAACTGTATATATGAGATTACATTGTACAGATTAGATTAGGTACTGTACAGATGAGATTATTAGAGCAGCGATTGTAACGGAATTTACCCAAAACAGTGATAAAACGGTCAAACAAGATGAAACAATGTACTAAACACACCCGAAATTATTAAATAATTGTAAATAGACCTCATAGTCATATATATCCTGATTTTGACACATAATCAAGTGTTTGGGATTTTTATTTGTTTTGACTTTATTAAAATATGGGATGAAAGAAAAGAATATATGTATATTTTCGGGCATAAATATAATCTGTCCAAACAGTCAATATTACGAAAGAACAAAAATGTCATTTGACATCTTATATACAAGTTAAAAGAATCACGAGTTTCAATAAAATTAGAAAAAAGGGTTTTTTTAGAGGAAATTATATATTAACACGTGAATGTTTTCCGTATATTATTATATGCTTAAAGAACTTATAATCTTTTTCTCTTTTTTCTCTTACATATAGTAATATCTATAAACATACATTTAAATGAGGTTTGAATGTACCAAAAAATCAGTTGAGAAAGTTTACTATATTCATCCAAGAACAAATTGTCAGGGGTATTTCGGTACTTTTGTACTTGGTTTTTTGTTATTTCAGTTGATAGTCATGGGCGTTTTCGAAAGTTTGGTAAAAAGTTACTATTGATGGACCCCACTTCAAATAAACAATTCATTTTTTGGTTGGATTATTTATCAAATGATCCCTATACTCTTATGCTTTATGCTCTTTAGTCCCTCACAAATCCTGGATTGGACGATTGAACGTTTCGACTTTAATTCTTTTATTTTTTGTCCTGCTTGTCCAATCAAGATGATTCAAGTGTCTAATTTTAGTTTTTGGCTTTGATTTCTATTGAACTGATTATGCCTCTGTTGCTCACAAAATTAGATGCCGGTGAGATTAATTTGTTGCCTCCATTAAGTAGATGATGATTATGCCAGTTGTGTTGTATACTTATATAGGAAAGTATTTCTTCCATGCACGCTTTTTTTGTCCTTCAATCTTGATTAATGATGTTTATGATATGTGTCCTCTTTGTTCTTGATGAACTTTTCCTTTTAAAGTACATGGTGTTTTTTAATGAATTAAAAGTTTTTTCCTTTTTTTTTTAAAAAAAAATCTTTATGCTAATGTATTCTAGGACTTTAAGCTAAAATATTAGAATTAATTTTTTTGCCCCTTATAGAAGTCAAATTATGAGCTTGAATTGGTACATTTATGATTTTAATGATAAGTTTCTCTTAGGCGTGTTTTCTCTTTGATTAATGATTGCAGGCTGCAGCTGCGAAAACATGGTACGATGAATCATGCAGGTATGTACTTCTTTAATAAGTTTCTGTCCATCTACTTGCCATTGATGCATATTGCTCGGCCAAATAAAGTCATGCATGTTAGTTTGGACTAATTGAAAACAAGATTTTACAGATGCGGTTTACTGGGATTATTTTCTTTCCTGATTTCTTGAGATTCTGTAGTTTGTTTCATGGTTCTCTCATTTCCTGTATTGATGACAGGTTGGGTGTATTCTTAGTTTATAATCATTTAAAGTGATAATCTAGAACATCTATGAATGCAAGAATTTATTATAATAAAATTTGCTAGGTTTCTATCTGTATATATAAAGATCGGAATAGGAAAAGTGTTAAGAGAGAGTATGGTTTAAGGTAGTGGCAATTAAGAACTTAGATAATTGATTGGTTTTTTTTTGTTCTAGGTTCCTTCTATATATGCCTGATTCCACCCATATCAGACTCCTTCTGTAAAGATACTTCTTGCTGCTTGCTTTTTCTTAGAGAATTGTATTGGCTAATTACTATAGACAAAGACTGCATTTTCTGTCTATTCTCTTTACAATTGATTGAACATTATTGTTGCTATTTTTGGATTGTTTTGCAGACATTATTGTTGGCAAGCTATGAAAATAGAGTTGCAGTAGTTTATTGGAATCATGGAAGGTATACTTTCATTTTGTTGTTTGTATTGTTGAATCTGGCATCTATTAGGAGTTTCCATTAACTTTTCTTAAGTATCAATTTCATAGGCTTTGGCTATGGAGAAAAAGAACATTTTGTAGTGAGAATAGGATGGAAAAAGATGAAGGATTGGGACTGTGGAGTGCCTGAGAGAAAGGCTTCTTACAAAGAGGAAAACTTTAAAGTCTGCAAAAGAAGATACATAAGTAAAGGACAATAAGGTTGCTTTTCTTCTATCAATTTAGGTGTTAAATTCAATATTTGCAAGCTTATAATTAGTTATTTCTCCTGCTCAATAGGTATTTTCCACCCTTCCTTAATTCTGTTCCTTTTTCAAATTCTTTAATGTTGCCACTGCTACTCAATTTTTTTAGAGAATTAATTTCATTGCAAAAGTTTGAGACCTTTAAGAAGTTGCTGCATCTTCTTTTGTCAGATTATTGCTACAACGGGTATTTCTTGCTATCAGCTTTATTTACTCTTTTTCCTTGACACATTTTCGGTTGCATTACTAACATTTTCTTTGCATTTTGGTTATTCATGCAGAGGGAAGCAATTTTGTGCAGCAGTGGGTTTCTTCTCTTCGGAATTTCTAAAATCCTTGGATAAAAAAATTCTAAAATCATAGAGTTGCCTGACTAAGTGATTGATCCTCTATCATTGTAAAAAACCAGTTCTGATTTCACGTACCAGATAAATTCAAGAGTAATACATCTAGAATTACCTTTAAAAGTATTCACGATGATCTTTCCCTATGTCTTTATCTTAGTCATGCTTTGTTATTCTTTTTTTTTTCTATTTTTTCATTTGTAAGAACAATAGACATGACTATATATCAGTTTAGTAACTTACAACTTCTTTCTCATTCCATTATTCTGTCTTTAAAACAATTATTAGGCAAATCAATAGCCTTAAAACAATTCAATGAAAATCAATAAACGCGCGGCGAAGTGCGCGGGTAACATACCTAGTATATATATATATATATCACTACAAGAAAGATGGCCTATTGAGGCGGTTTGAGAAGCCTATTGAGGCCGTTTAAACCGCCTTCAAAACATTTGAGCCGGTTCCGGAAACCGGCTCAAAATCGCCTGTAAGTTGGCTAGCACTATGATTGGATCCGGTCTGATTGGACCGCCTAGGTTGGTATTTTAAGTTATGTAGGCGGTTCTATGGGGGTAAGAACCGCGTCTAAAGCTCAATAAAACCTCATGGAACTGATCTTGATGTTTTATACATTGGGGTGGCTTTAACCGCTTCTAATATCTTGCTTTGATTTTTTTTTTTTTAATTCTTTTCCTTCTGAATTTAGTTTCTTTATATAACTCTCATACACATAATTTAACTTCAAAAATATTAAAATTCAAATGAAATCATTATAAAAATATATCTAATTCTCCAAACACAATGCATACAATTATTATGAAAATAATACAATACAAAATCTTCAAAAATCACTCAAAGCTAATTCCTTTCACATGTAGTTGCAAAAACCCAAAATATTAATTATGTTAAAGCAGTTGCAAATCAAAATTTTTTTTTTGGATAAATAAGTAAATCAAATATTATCTCGAACCAAGTGGCGTATACCACAGCAGGATGTTCAAATCTGGGTGATGGCCAGATGGGAGTACCCCTGCATGACATTGAAGATAAACTTTAACATACATATCAATATTTGAAAAAATTTTAGCTAAAAGTTTCTAGGCATCATAAATTCAGTGAGAAGACAATCAACAGTCACTATTTTAGAGACATTCAAAAACCAAAAGCTGCTTTTATTATTTGTCAAAAGCAAAAGAAAATGAATCCACAGATTTAATTAGCTAATACATTTGAGTTAATACAGGTAGAAGTGTAATCAAGGGGACGAACATATACATACCGTTGCTTTGCCATAACTCTTTAACATTGACAATGTGCAAATTTGCCAGATCAAATGCCCTAGCTGCCATAACCATAAGAGTACAGGAACATTACACAAAAGAAAAAGAAAGAACAATAGAATTCTCAACTTATTAAAGATTGATTTAGGGGTTGGAAACGAGTACCTTCCTATGGCTGGCAATTGAAAGAAGTTTGTTCTCCCACAGTACCTATGGGTAAAAATGAAATCCAGACTTGAAATCCAACTTTCTTTGGTCTCTTTTCTGCAAATTTTAGTTTCTCCTCTGATAAAGTAAGTCCACTAGCCCTAGACAAGAGAGTTAGATGCTTATTTTACAAGAATTTACGGAAGTATATACAAACCAGAAAAGCTTAAGGAAGATGGTGTTTGAACTTACTAAGGTAATGTTAATGGAGTCAAAGACTTTGACACCGACATTTTCAGATGAGAATTTGCATACACCATTTTTGCATGTGTAAGGATATGCCTCCTCTGTATCAAGACCACCATTGTACTTACTATATTCAAAGGCTTGGGATGGCAACCCGCCGTTGCAACCGAAGTTATTAAAAGCTCCAGCGCAGTCCACAAGTTGCTACTCAGAAAGAGAGATTCCCTTCCCAAATGCCTGATGGTAAGCTGCCTCAAGAGCTCCAGTTGTACTAAAATATGTCAATATATATAATGTCACAACTTATAATTCTACAAGCTAAGCTTATTGACTCAGCAAAACAGAATTTAATCGTTTCAGAAAGTAACATGAATGTCCAGCAAGACCCGCAGGAGCCCTGGTTTTTAACTCGGCTGACTATTCCCTTTTCCCTCCAGTCCTTCTGTAGACATCATTTAGCAGAAGATTTACTCATTAAGCCAAACCTGAAGTGTTACTTCCATACATGTTCATAGATTTCTTGTTATATCAAGTAGCTTTATATAGTATATATATCAATGTTACTAATTTAAAACATTGATAAAAATCCTTGATTTTCTTCTTTCAATAAAAGTATCGTTTCAGGAAGGACGACATCTGTGAGCTTGTGGTTACCCTTTAATGTAGCAGAGCAGTTTTCAGCAGCTCCCAACCTGTGTTTTCGGAACTCTTGCCAGGTCAAATCAGCAAACTCTGTATCGTTCAATCAATAAACAAAAATGAAAATCAACAACAAAAGTAAACAAAACAAGAAATCAATACCATTGTTAGTGGATCTTATTAAATACAATTGTCTTGTTAGGCCAAACAAATTCTCACTTCCATGCTCTGAAAATAGAAGAAAATCTAAATGAAACTGAATGAACACTTCCTATTGAAATTTCATCCTCCTTGAAGCAATATAACATTTAAACTATCATAATAGCAAAAACCAAACACAATTGACAAGTGCTGGTTAGCCATATAGATAAGCATGTGCCATGAATCAAAAACACTCCACAAGGGTCATTTTCAATTTCAGAACGAAATTTCAGTAAGATTTTGATAATAAAAAAGGACACTATCACATTGATATATATATATATATATATATATATATATATCATTTAACTAACTCAAGAAGCAGGATGCAATATAAAGGCAACAAACATTTTCATTCTTTAACATAAATAGAAAAATCAAACCCTAATCTCCACAAAAGAAGTTCAAAAAGTATATATAAAGACAAGGGGAAAACAATCAAATTCTGTTACCTAAGGATTTCTGATCGAGGACTTAATAGAAGTGGTAGCCTGAAGTCTTTCTTTCATCCTTACTCTTCTCAAAGCTTTCTGCAGACAAATCAAAACTGATACTTAAAAGAGTTACAAGATATATTATAGTAACTGGAAACAAACACCACAATCCAGATTACAGAATTACATGGATATAAAACAACAAAAAACTCACTTCTTGGTAGAAAGAGCTTTATTTTGAGTTCTGTACATTCACTAAAGAATTTTGCAATGGGATGGTCTAAATATCACTTCTGGAACTCTTCAATGATCTAACAAAAGGAAATATGGGTCATGTCAAATGCATGATTTAACAAGAAAGAATCTTTCTTTTCACCAAATTAATTTATCTACCATAGCTAATTATTAAATTTCTCATCACCGTAGAATTGAAATCATACAATTGCCACAATAAGTCCATGTTAAATGTACCTTGTGGTATAATACCATCTCAACAAAGTGGACATTTCTCCAAGAAAGTATATTAATTTCCATGTCCTGGTTCACACCACCAGTAAACAAATTCACCATTAAGGCATATGAAGTAAAAGCAACAAGCAACTCTAATTATAAAATAGTTGATTATAATTGATGTGTCAATTTGATTCAAAAAAATATACCTATTCGTTATTTCTTTGTCTATATACGTACTTTTGATCAATTTCTACTAATTTCAACATTAATTTTCCTGAAAATTGAGTAAACAAGGAAAAATTAAGAAAGGAAACTAAAAATTAAAAAACCCTTATTAAACCCAAGCTTGGAGAGTAACAAGAATTAATCGAAAAAAAAAAACTTTTTAAATAGATGTACCTTGTCGGTGACATGTTCTTTGCGAAAATTGAACTTAGACCTTTGTAGAAATTGCCACAAATTGCAAGCTTGTCTTTTCCAAAGACATTGGCGAAGCCGATTCGAATAAGACTCAACTTTTAGCTATCAAAGAAGCATTTCTTATTTTTTGTGCTCTTGACGATTATAACAGCAAGGGACTAATCGTTGAAAGCGATTACAGTAATGTGGTTCATTGGAGTAATAATCCAGAGTCTTGTCCTTGGAGACTTGGGAGAATCATAATGCAAATCGAAAGCTTGAAAGCTAGATTAACTTCATGGAATGTTCTTCATATTAATAGAGAAAAGAATGATTTGGCAGATGGATGGGCTAAGGCAGGTGTCGAGAGAGATAATAATCTTGTGGTAATGTAGTGAAGTTGTAACATGGGATTTTTTTGGTTTTGGCTTTTTGCTATTGTTTTGTTTTGGGTTGGAGTTGGTAGTTTTTGTTATGGATTGTTGTTGCTGTTCTTCATTATTCATAAAATCACTCATTTTTTTGCTCGTAAAAAAAAAAACGAGAGTGGTTATCAAAATTATAAGTCATGGGCTGAATATTGTTTAAGAATTCTACGGGAAGATTATATATTCATGGTAAGTGGAAGGTAGACAGTTGTGATTTTGAGTTTCTGAGAAATTCAATGTGGTACTGCGAATATGTGTTCTTGTTTGATTTTTTTTGAGAACTAATGGTTGTGTTGTAAAACTTTTTTTTTCTTAAATTTTCAATTATTGTTGGTTTCTGAGTCCCCCTCCTTTTGCATGAAAATTTCACTATAGGTAGTAGTATTCGTTTAAAGTTAAATCTTGGCCCTGCTATATATTTTTTTTTTTCCTAATTTGCTCCCAAGGTAAATTTACAAGGTATAGCTATCATTTATATTTATATTATTCAAGTTTTCTTAATTTTCTTTCAATTTATTTAGAATTAATTATTTATTTATTGTAATTTTTTTTTGCTAGTTTCATTCTTAATATTGTTAAGTACCCCATGGAGTTGATGTTAATGAAATTCATGACATCAAATTCCTTTATTTACAATATATATCAGTATATGTTCTCATATGTTGTTTGTACCTTAACATTTATTCATGTATAATAAAGTTAAATGTTGGCTTATTGAAATATAATGTGTGTATGTATATATATATACATAGACACTGGTCGGCCTCACCATATTATTAAAAGTTCAGGTTCTTCCTGCCTAGATACTAATGCACTTAAATCATACTCATTTTTGCATCAAATGAAGTGATTTCTTTGGTAACCCTCATTTTCAGAGGAAGAAAGAAAGAAATGAATGAAATATTATATTTGGTTTATACATATTATAAATACTTTTTGCGGTAAAAAATATTGAAAAAATTAAAAACAATGTCTAAATATATTGTATTTCTCGTATTATGACTCTAAAATATGTGGAAATATGTAAATATGTAAATAAACATTGACTGAAACTTCATTCAAAAATTCAAACGTTTATTATAAATATATATTGTTTCAATCCATTTTTGACCACTTATTTTTTTTAAATTGAAATATCCATTGATATATTCGTCGATATATCCGTTCGATATCTATATCGATATCTGTATCCAACTCCTTGCATGACAATTAATATTATATGTGTGTGTGTGTGTGTGTGTGTATATATATATATATGGATAGATATTTTTTAGGGTAAATATACAAATTTAGGGGTCTTTTGACATCGATTTCGTTCTTCTGTTTTTTTGTTTTTGTTTCGTTTTTGTTCCGCTGTCAATTTTTGAAAACAAAAACATGTTTGGATATACAATTTGGTTGTATGTTTTTAAATAAAAAAATTAAAAAATTGTTAAAAAGCATGTGAGTTACTGTTCATCATTGTGCTTCTGTGTTTTGGAAAAACATGAAAACACAAAATTCTTGCTTCCACTTTTTTCCAAAACACTGCTTCTATTTCCAAAATTTTTGAAAACAGAAACAGTCTGCCAAACATGTTTTCACTGTTTTGCTTCCAAAAAACAAAAAATTGGCAACAGAAAACAGGAAACGGAAACGATGCCAAACGAGCTCTTAGTTACTTAACTTTAGGTGAGTTTCTGTTTTGGTCACCCAATTCTTAATCCGCTTGTGTCACGTTCATATCATCCATCATACCGCGTAACATGATGATATTACAGGTTATATCATCTAAGGTATCACCTGACATGATGACATTGCATGAAAATGTCATCAAACATGCCACGTGGCATAGCCACATCATTATGTTTTGTGATTGAGTGACCAAAATATACAATATCACAAATATAAGTGACCAAAACATTATTTTTTATAGTTAAATGACCAAAACAGAAACTCATCTAAAGTTAAGTGCCCATTTATGTAATATACTTTTTTTTTTATCTAGTCTAGATATAGAAGATCTTAAAAAGGTTAATTAAGTTGAGAAATAGAAAAAAATCCGGTCAAAATATTCTGCAATATAATGTACTACTAGTAGTATTTTTACGCCCACAATTCCATGATCATCTCTTTTGATTAAAGTCTTGACCTTCACCATCACAAATTTAGCTTTTATACCATTTGCAACAATTTTCAGGAAAATTGATGTGATCTTATTATATTTTTAATTATATATTTTGTAAATTTCTACTTTCATTTGATATTCTATTATAATTATAAGAAAAAAAATAGTTGATCTTTAAGTATCACTGTAACTTTTCTTTGAGGTTTATGGCATGCTCTGACCTTGTACTGGAGCAGCCTCCTCTCACCTAAACTTTTTAAGCAGTAAAAAAAAAAGTAAAATTGAAGGTGATGAGATTTTTTTTTCTTTAAATTAAGTGTTAAAATAGATGAGAAATATTAAAATTTTTCGAAAAAAAAAAAAAAAGAAGTATTAATTTTATGTCATGTTGAAAAAGAATTGGACCAGCAAGCAGCAGCTGCCTGTAATGATACAGTATATGATAATTATTGAAATGCATATGGCAGACTAAAACTTATCCATGGATTACATTTTCAGCAGCCGTATACTACAAAATTAAAGAAGTGTTGACATTATCATTTTCACAAATTACATTATATATATTAATTATTCCGAAAGAAAAATTTAAATTCTAGGTTCTTAAGAAAAGGTTTTGATTGAAAAGTGAAATTTGGAGCTGTATAGTATATTATTACTTGAGCTGAACAATGAAAAAAGGTGATATATATAGCAACATCAAAATAATTGAATTTTTTAAATGAAAAATAATTATTTTTCAATAAATCGAAAGGTATTCTTTTTATATTTCATTCGGTATCCAGAGTTTTTTACTCTGATCTAATCCAGATTCGACCAGCTTAAATTAAAACAAGTCACTTATTACTTAATCAAATCCAAATTAGTATAAGGTTGAAAGGTATGATATAAAACGTTTTACTATATAAGTTTCATTTTTTTATTAAATACAAACAGTTCGAACATGCAACAATCATGTGGCTGCTGGCTGATTTATCTAATTAACCATCACTAATCATCGTTATGTGTACATATATGAAGAAAATTGCAAATTAATCCACGACACGACACCTACTAGTAAGTATGTGTGAATGTGTTTTGTCAAAAATCTCTTGATAGAGTTTCTGCGAAGATTTCTTAATGACAGCATGGGGGCGTGCCAGTCAATTTGCTGAAATTGACAAAGATGTTGAAAAACTAGATCTGGTGCGCAGAGCAGCAGAGAAAAAGATCAGAGCGATTTGTGGGGATTGGATCAAAGTCACACCGAAACATTTAAATTATTGGATCCAAAGAAAAAAACTTCCTAACTTTGCGCTGCAAGAGTTGTTGTTTGATTGAGATTGAAATTGGGGAAAATAGCAATTTGATTGCTGTCTTTTCAAAGAGAAACAAGAATTTGATGTTTTAACGTCCGTGGACGAGATTGAAACAAGGAAAATGTAAAGAACGGGTAAGAACTCGATGAACAAGAGTAAAAAGGCGCGGAGCCTAAGAGAAAATAAGCACGGAGCTTGGTTTTTTGCGCGGAGCAAGTTTGTGAGATGAGTGATATCTGCCTGGAGCTCTGGAACTGATTCCTTTATATAGGGGGCGGCATGGGCTTGAAATCTTGGTGAGTTTTACTTGCTGAGGAAGGCAATTTCATCTGATTAGTCAGGTGACATCTCCAGGAAGGTGTAGTGAAACTTCTTTCTCATTCTGATTGCATCCAACAGGTGAGAGGAGGGTGGAGAAGAGTGTGAGATGTCTCCCTCTGGTGTGTCAGGCGAAAATTCTTCCCTCTGATGTATCAGGCGAAAATTCTTCCCTTTGATGTATCACACAGCAAGTCTTCTGATGCTTCCTATGGGCTGAACCCTCTTGATTGGCTAAGAGGTGTCTCTTTGGCTTGGGTCTTGGATCCTTAGGACCATGGCCACGAAACTCCCTCTTACTTAGCCATATTTAGCTCTTCGGTTCATAAAAATATCTTTTAATTAAGAAACATGGCTAAACTGGGGTGACAAAGCCACTTGTCCTTAACTGAAAAGAATGTAAAAGTTGCAAACGAGCTCGGATTGAGCCCAAACTTCACCAATAGGGTTCGTATATCAGCCAAAGACCGTGGTAAAAATGTTGGCTTGGTTCGAGCCCTCCTTCATGGTGAACTAGGTTTCACACCCCAAACTGTCCTTAAATGAAAAACAAGCATAAGTTTTTCATTCTAAGTCTGATTAAGATGAAACTTTGCCAAGGGACTTAGATTATCTCCACAAGACTATGGAAAAAATTCCAAGTAAAATCGAGCTCTCCTTGGTGGTGAACTTGGTTTCTCTCCCTAGACTGTCCTTAAAAGAAAAACGTCCATAAGTTTTTCATCTTAAGTCCGATGAAGCTGATTTTCCACTAGTAGGCTTAGATTATTCCCGTAAAACTATGGAAAAAAAATTCTAAGTAAAACCGAACTCCCTATCATAGTGAAGTTGGTTTCACACCCCAAACTGTCCTTAACTGAAAAACATGCATAAGTTTTTCATCTTAAGTCCGTTTGAGATGAAACTTAACCAAGATGGTCTACATGAACCAAGGGCCATCATGGTCTAACCCCATGTTGGAGCCGCACCTCCTAGCTAGCTTAGTTTCCTTGGTTTCCCTTTCGAATAAGTGATTTAACGTCGATTGCTCCATTCCACCTAGCTAAAAAACACAAAACAAGAAAGAAAGTGCGAAAAACGTAGGGGTAAATAATGAAAGAAAGAAAGTAAGAGAGAGAGAGTAAGAAGAAAGTAAGCGCAATCCTCCCCGGCAACGACGCCAAAATTATGACCGGCTCGCTGTCAACCTTCGATCGCAGCCACAAAATAAAAATACTGAACTCTTCTTCACTACTGGTAGATAGGATGAGTACAGCTCGATCCCACAGAGAGGATGGTTACTTTTCTTCTTAAGATTTGTCACAGTAAACTTGAGAATGGGGATTAAGCAATTTTAAAGCAGATAAACAGGTAATAGGATGCAATAAAGATAAAGGCTCCCTTCCAATATAAGACTGATTTCCCTCTTGACAAGACTACCATGGATCATCGAACATAAGCAATTCATTAGTTACGAGCAAAGCAATTCAAATCCATTGGCCAGGTAAGGGAGTCGAAACATCTTACCTTGGCCTATCATAAGCCTCCTAACTTACTCATAAAGATAAGTTTCTTTACCATTATTAGTCTTACACGATTGCTAATAATCAATAAAGCATCAAGATCCATAGGCAAAACCAATACATAATACTTTAGGCGACAACTCCAAAGCATTACAACAAAACTTTACTCAACTAAATACTTAGCTTTTCATCCACATAAGTACTTAATCTTGCTACTTATTATTAGAATGAAGCGACAACATTAATCCTAATTAGCTATTGTTTTAGCATGCAAAACAATCGACTGGCCACATCAATTACTCGTGCAATGCAAAACATGTAAAAATGCACAGAGATAGTTTGATAACTTGAATTAATCCCTACTCTAAGATAACTATTAATCAGACCAATTCGTCACATGTAAGAAGCTGTCACTCTTAATATCAAACACACAACAAATCAATACTAATTAATAGGTATAACATTCAAATCTAAAAGACTTTTATAAGATCAAAAGATCATGTGAAACATTGTTCTCACCATAAAATAGCTAGTCAAGAGATCAATCAAACCTTACATTGGAAAGGAAAGATAGCTTACTCACTCATGCTTCGAGTAGAAAACACCATGGTGTTGGTCCACTTAGATGTGCTAGAGGGGGGTGAATAGCACTTTTATCGAAATTTTGAGTTCTCTGAAAATGCGTTGAAGACACTAGTTCAGAGTCTATTAAAGTCACTAGTGCAAAGCAGATAGATAAGCTTAAAGTAATAGCAGGTGAAAGTAAAAGGATACTAATAAAGATGTTAACAACTGAATAGTGGAAAAGTAAAGAGATTGAGAAAAGATAAAACTGGAACGATGAAGGAAATGATGGAAGATTGGAGACACGTCAATTTATAGAGGTTCGGCTTTTCACACCTACGTTCTCTACCTTGGATACCTCACCAAGGATTTTCAAATCCACTAAACAATGAAGTTAACCAGGTCTTCACAAAACCTATTACAATCCCAAAGCTTCAAACCCAAAGCTTTGACACCGAGTGCAAACCCACACTCAAAACAATCCCAAGTGCACAACCCGCACTTGAATCAACACAAGTGCACAACCCGCACTTGATACACCAAGAAATCAAAACAGAAAGTGTAGAAAATGATCCTTGAAGATCTGAATACACAAGATAAGTCCTAATACAGTCTAAAGATATGAACTTTAAGAACAAAGACTGAGATCACAGTAACAAAAAATAAATCAGAGAAATTAATAAGCTTGGACTGCTTGGAATTTGAAATTCTGGAGTGAGTGAGCTAATAGACTTTCAAAAATGCTCCTTAACCTTTTCACAATGGTTAGATTTGAGTTTAAATAGCCCAGGTAGCAAACTAGCCGTTATCGGGTCAAATTCAAACCATTTGCCCGTTATTTTGTCGTTTTGTCGCGTCAGGCTGTTGACAGCTTCAGCGTGCCCGTAAGTTCAGCCAAATAAAGAGGGGTTCTTGAAAGATTTACCAATGATGTTCTTAAAACTCCCCTTTAGTTAGTCAATTCATCTTCCTCATCGACCCCATCCAAGCATGCCAAAGTTTTCTTCAAGCATGCTGGTTTTCAAATGCTGAACACACTAGATAAAATCATTAAATTCCACAGCATTTATATATATATATAACAAATATTCAATAAGCTCAATTCACAATTCTATCTAGATAAAAGCATTAAATTCCACAACATATATATATAACAAATATTCAATAAGCTCAATTCACAATTCTTCTCCCCCTTTTTGTCATAAGCAAAAAAAGCTTAAAAAAAATTCCTGCACAAAGTTGTTAGAGAAGAAATCCAAAAATACAAACCAAAATAAAATGCTTATGAAATGCATGAAATGTTTGATATGCAGAAAATGAAATGCTTAATGCCATCAATGCATCCTAGGCACTTTCTGTTTCATTGTTACTTGATGAAACCATTAAAGCCCTTGCAAAAGACCTCTAAGGAGTAGACTCAGATCTGAACTTGTTTGCAGAAGGACTTGGAGTGGCTTTAGGTAGTGCTGACGCCTTGGTAGTTGTCCTGGTGACACTAGCAATCTCAACAACTTTCTTGTTAGCAACAGATTTCTTCTTTCCTTTGGTAGGTGCTTTTGGTGACATTAATGTTGTTTGTTCCGCTGCTTTAGGTACCTTATGTAGCATGCCTATAACCTCCTTTCCTTACTTGCTCAAGTCTGCATTAGAGCCTTTATCTATCTCCAACGCTTTGTATATTAGAGGTAACTCCTTTAATGGTGTTATCAGCAATCTTCTTCAACACTGATTCCTCCTTTTTCATTTCAACTTCAGCTGCACCAACTTCCTTTGTTTGCATCTCAATTTCCTTTGTTGCTTTTCCTTTGATCACTTCAGGCTCAACTTCTTCATCATTTTTTTTTTTTACTTTTCATCTCCTGAAGGTGAGCTATCTACAGTTGATTTCTTGTCACTTTCATGCTCTTAATCAGAGTTGTTATCATCAATTAGTACGCGAGGCTTGCTTGCTGTAATTTTCACTCGTTCAATAGTGTCATTGTTGCTTTTTTTTATCTTTCTCTTTTTGAGTCTCTTGAGAACTTGAGAAAACTTTCACCTTAGTCCTTCTCATAGGGTTTGAATTCTTCTTGTGTGACTTTATGCTTGAACTGCTATTTGGTGGCTCTATCCTTGAAGTGCTTAGTGATGATGTGACCAAATCCACACATCATCTTCTTCTTCTTGTTAGCCATATCCTTCATCACCTTAATGAGGATTTTAGCAAGATTAGCTATTTCACAGTTGTAGATTTTTTCAAAGAACCCAGACATCATGATTGCTAACATGCCCCACACTACTCTTCTTATATCCGATTGAGCAACTAATGAATTGATGAATCAACTTGCCCCTGCATTAGCGGGCAAATCCTCATCCTTGTTGGAAATTTGCCTCCAAGCGACATTTCCATTGAAGCTTTCATCAGGTTCCTTTTCACCCTTATAGTCAATTCCAAGATACTTTCCAAAAGACTTATGGAGAATGATTATTTCTACTCCATTGATGCAATCAATCTGATTTTTCTCAGAAAATAAGTATTTAACAGTCGATTAGAGACTTTGACTTACTCTGGAAGCTTTCTTGAAAACCAGTCTAGCCCATCAAAGCTTCTCTTCACTTTCTTAACCAACAGAATTTCTTCTTCTTCTTTGATGACATCGAGTTCCTCTAGCTTTCGTTTTGCCTTCGAGGTTTCTCCTTAAGCCATGATATCTCAAGAAAGAGTGGAAACAGAGAATGCGATGATATGAATGCATGTGAGAAAAAGGGATTTTTGAAATAAAGGGACATAGAGAGAGAGAGAGAGAGAGAGAGAGAGAAGGTTGATTTGTACAAAAACGGGAAAAATAAAATTCATGTCAGAGGGGAAAAATCTGACAAGTTTTCGAGTATGTATATGCATGTATGTATTTACATATTAAAGACAATAATATAAAATGCATGAAGCAATTAATAAAATGCTACTAGAATCTATCATGCCAAACTCATGCCTAATTTTACTAAAAATGCTCATCACAAAGAGGTTTAGTAAAGATATCAGCAAGTTGTTTCAGGGTACCAACAAACTCAATTTTGATGTCGCCTTTTTGCACATGATCACGGATGAAGTGATGTCGAATCTCAATATGCTTGGTTCGTGAATGCTGTACATGATTCTTTGTTATATTGATCGCACTAGTGTTGTCACAGTAAAGTGGCACATCCATCATGGTAATTCCAAAATCTCGAAGTTGATGCATAATCCATATCAGTTGGGCACATCAACTTCCAGCAGCTATGTACTCAGCTTCAGCTGTTGATAAAGCTACTGAATTTTGCTTTTTGCTTGACCATGACACTAGCATTTGTCCAAGAAATTGACAAGTGCCATTGGTGCTTTTTCTATTTGTTTTACTACCTACAAAATTAACATCAAAATAACCTGCAAGATCTAACAAGGATCCTTTAGGATACCATAGGCCTAAGCCAGTGGTTCCATGAAGATACCTGAAGATCTTCTTCACAGCAATAAGGTGAGATTCATTTGGACGAGATTGAAAATGATCACAAAGACAAACACTAAAGAGTATATCAGGCCTACTAGCAGTGAGATAGAGTAGGGAGCCAATCATACCTCGATAGAGCTTCTGATCAACTACCTTACCTTTTTCATCAGAATCTAATTTGGTACCAGTGGCCATTGGTGTCTTCATTGGTTTGCAGTCCTCCATGCCAAATTTCTTTAACATCTCCTTTGTATACTTGGACTGGTTAATGAAGATACCTTCAGAGCATTGTTTAATTTGAAAAACCTAGGAAGATATTTAATTCTCCCATCATGCTCATCTCGAATTCTCCCTGAATTTCTTTAGCAAAATACTTACACAAACTTTCATTAGTGGCATCAAAGACAATATCATCAACATAAATTTGAACAATTAGGAAATCAGACTTTTTCTATTTAATGAAGAGTGTAGTATCTATACTTCCCCTTGAGAACCCTTGTCTAGGAGAAATTTCGATAACCTTTAATACCAAGCCTGAGGTGCTTGCTTGAGTGCATAGAGAGCTTTGTGAAGTCTGTACACGTAGTCAGGATGTTTGCTACCTTCAACGCCTAGTGGTTGTTCCACATATACCCATTTTCTGCCTACAATGAGATGGTCTACTGGTGGTGGCACTAATGTCCACACTTTGTTCCTCTCGAACTGATTTAGCTCTTATTGTATTGCAACCATCCAAATTTCCTCTTTTTTAGCATCTTCAAACACTTTAGGCTTGATTTGGGATATAAAGGTGACAAACTTACAAACTTCTCTAAGTGTTCCTCTAGTCTTCACACCTTCATTTGGATTTCCAATGATCAAATCTGGAGGATGACTTTTTCCATATTTCCATGCCTTTGGGAGATCTTCATGTTGTTGCTCTTGCCTCTAAAGACTTTCAATAAGTGGCTCTTCATTGATCTCTTCAGTGGCTATCTCATTAGTGTCAGCAGTGATCATCGCATCTTTCATGTTCGTCTCATTAATACCTACATCATCATCATCTTGCACAACCTTTCTCGGTGCACTATTAGTCTCATAAAAAACAATATAAATAGATTCTTCAACCACCAAAGATGTTTTATTGAACACTTTATAAGCTTTAAAGTTCAAAGTATATGCAGTGATTTGCAAAAACATCAATAGCTTCATCTTTGTGACTAAGAAAGTAAATCCAGGTAAATTCTGAAAAGTCATCAACTATGACAACCAAGAAACTTACCAACCATGCTAGTGACATCAATGGGGCCAAACAAGTCTAGATGCAGCAACTTCAATGCTCTTGTTGTAGAATCTATGCTTTTGGATTTGAAGGAGCTCCTGACCTGTTTTCCAAATAATAAGTTTCGCAATGGTGTTCAAACTTGCATGCCCAAGTCTCTTGTGTCACAACCAGCTATTGGAGACATCATTCACCATGAGACACACATTCTTGCTTAGTTGCAAGTCATCAAGGTAGACAATATATACATTCTCGTGTCTCTTTCCCGATGAAGATTAGCTTGTTTGTATTGATGTCATTAATCTGACAGCTTCTAGAGTCAAAAGCGACTTTCCATCCCTTGTCACAAAGTTGGCTAATGTCAGGCAAATTGTACTTGAGACTTTCACCAATATAACATTCTTGATTGTTGTTGTGTTTTCTTCGATTGTACCAACTCCTTGAACTTGTCTTTTGAATCATCTCCAAAAGTGACATTTTTGCCTTTCCTCTTAGTGTGACTAGTGAACTGTTCTTGATTTCAAATCATGTATTTGCAGCAGCCGCTATCCAAGTACCACGGCTTCTTCTCTTGAGATTGAGCCTTCAAACCTTCTTCATTATGCTCATGCTCAACCTGCATCCACAGTTCTCTAGTTTGCAGATTTAGGTACCCATATTGCTATGGGTCCTTGTTGGTTAGTAACAACATAGGTTCCTTTAGGCACCCAGATCTTTTTGATCTTAGGTTGATTCCAATCTCCCTGGTAGCAGTCAGGAGATTGATGGCCTCTTTTGCCACAGATATAACACACCATAGCTCTTGGCCTAAAGTTCTTTAAGTTCCTGTTACCATTGAAGCGATTGCTTCTAGAAGAGCTAGTGACATTACTGCTCACTATCTTGAGCTCACTCAACTCATGCTCAAGTTTCTCATTTTCTTCTATTGCATGTTTTAAAACATTCTAAAGTGTGTCTTTTGATTCCTGCATGCTTGTTAGTTCTTTCTTCAAACATTAGCATTCATCAATCCAGAATTCATTTTCTTAAGAGTTTTATACTTTGAAGCCAATTTCTCAAAATCATAATATAGATTATCAAATTCAGATTGTAAATTATCAAAAGAAATAAGAGGATTATTCATTACCTCAGGTTCATCTTCCTTTGCCGTAAGGCACAGGTTGGCTTTGATGTCTTCCTCTACATTACTTTGCCACGACTGAAGAAGTGTCACTGTCAGACCATGTTGAAGCCTCATTGCCTTCTTTTTCTTCTGTTTTTCTTTTTATTCTTAGCACTGTTTAGTGGACGGTCATTCTTGGTGTGAATCAGCTGGCTTTGTTTGCTGACTTTTGCTTTGAATTTATCCTTCTTGAAATTCTTCTTGTAGAGATAGTTTCTTCCTCTTTCTTGAATTTCAGTCTCTTCATCAGGTTCTGAGCCAGTTTCATCAATGGTGAGACTATCAATTTCTTCTTCAAGAGCAGAGACCTTTAGTGCTAGGCATCTTTTCTTCTCAGCAGCCCTTTTCTTTTCATCTTCTTCACAGCTCCTCAAATCTACTTCATGAGTGAGTAGAGATCCACAAATTTCATCAAAGGAAGTCTCATTAAGATCTCTTGCTTCTCGAATGGCTGTGGTAAGAGGATTCCAAGATTTTGGCAACGCTCTCAACAACTTCTTCACTCGTTCACCTTCTGGGATATCTTTTCCCAAGTTATTCAGTTGATTAGTGATACTACTGAATCTATCGATCAGTGAGGTGACAATCTCTTCAGGAGCCATCTTGAAGGTTTAATACTCATACTACAGTAGGTTGATCTTTGATTCTTTGACTTGAGATGTACCTTCATGTGTGATTCTGAGTTTCTCCCAAATCTCTTTTGCAATTGTGCAAGTAGAGACTCTGTTGATGGCTTTAAAGTTCAGCTGATACTTCTTTATATCCTCTTGTGTCCATTCAACTCTAGGCTTTTCAACGAACTCTCTTTCAACGCTTTTGGTTGGTTTCCATGGCCCTTTTTGGATGTTTTCCCACATTTCGTAGTCGATGCACAAATGAAGTTCACCATCCTTGATTTCCAGAACTGATAATTGGTGACATCAAAGAGAGGAGGACGATTGATTGAATATCCTTCAGCAGCGATGTTGAGATTTGATGAAGTTGCCATCTTTGGATCACTCTTGCGGCTGTCAGTTCGATCTACTCAAGAGCCAGGCTCTGATACTAATTGTTGGTCCACTTAGATGTGCTAGAAGGGGGTGAATAGCACTTTTATCGAAATTTTGAGTTCTCTGAAAATACGTTGAAGACACTAGTTCAGAGTCTATTAAAGTCACTAGTGCAAAGCAGAGAGATAAGCTTAAAGTAATAGCAGGTGAAAGTAAAAGGATACTAATAAAGACATTAACAACTGAATAGTGGAAAAGTAAAGAGATTGAGAAAAGATAAAACTGGAACGATGAAGGAAATGATGGAAGATTGGAGACAAGTCGATTTATAGAGGTTCGGCCTTTCACACCTACGTCCTCTACCTTGGATACCCCACCAAGGATTTTCAAATCCACTTAACAGTGAAGTTAACCAGACCTTCACAAAACCTATTACAATCGCAAAGTTTCAAACCCAAAGCTTTGACACCAAGTGCAAACCCACACTCAAAACAATCCAAAGTGCACAACCCGCACTTGAATCAACACAAGTGCACAACCCGCACTTGATACACCAAGAAATCAAAACAGAAAGTGTAGAAAATGATCCTTGAAGATCTGAATACACAAGATAAGTCCTAATACAGTCTAAAGAGACTGAGATCCAAGCAACAAAAAATAAATCAGAGAAATTAATAAGCTTGGACTGCTTGGAATTTGAAATTCTGGAGTGAGTGAGCTAATAGACTTTCAAAAATGCTCCTTAACCTTCTCACAACGGTTAGATTTGAGTTTAAATAGCCCAGGTAGCAAACTAGCCATTATCGGGTCAAATTCAAACCATTTGCCCGTTATTTTGTCATTTTGTCGTGCCAGGCTGTTGACAGCTTCAGCGCGTCCGTACAGCGTTGACGTCTTTAGCGCGTCCGTAATGTTTGTCGTCTAGCTGCTAGTTGCTTTAATCTCCAGATCATTAATCTCACTAATGTCTTCCAGTCTTCTTCCAACTTCAAAATTCAGTCTTGACTTTTACATTCTTCATATGCTCTGACTTAATCATACTTCTTCAAATACGTGCTTTGCCTTCTGAAATTGATGCCTTTAGGTTCCACATGACCTTCTCTTGAAATGTTGCATTGTTCAAACGCTCAAGGCTTCATGGCATTCTCATACTTTAGCGTCATTGATGAAGCTCTCTTTAAATCTTCAATCTTCAACTCTTACTTGACTTGAACTTGCTTCATATGTTCTGCCTTCATGAGGGTCTTCATGTAAATTTTTATTAGCTTGACTTGACCCCTTGGAATTCTTCGAATCTTCAAGTAAGAATATTCCTATGCTAATTGTCTTGTGCCATCTCACTGTGATAGTCTCATTAATTATCTTCCAATGCTAGATACAACCTTTCTCAATTAAAGGCACTACTGCACACTCACAAGATTCATTAGTCATCATACTTAGGCTTATTTGTTATCATCAAAAACAACAGGGTTCAACACATGGTTGTATTCCAAACGAGCATAAAGAGAATAAGAAGAAAGATAAAGAGGGAACATGCCTTAGAGAGGCGGCCCCAAGTGTTTAGTACAAACTTATTCTGACAAGAGTTGATCAATGATCAATTACCTCTTTATGCATTATTCCTAGCAATACGTCCTATTTATAAGAGAACAAATGACCATCTCTACCCTTATCAAGATTAATCATGAACGTTGGATTAAGGGTAAAAAAGACCATAACTAACTTCTTCTCCAAACAAGAGTATCCTCCAAGGCAATCAACCAGATATTCATTAATGAGCAGGATCAATCAGTATTGATGAGAAGATCCTCCTTCCATATTTGCATTCTTGGTCAACAAGTTCTTCGTGTGAACTTCAAGTAATCTTCAAGTGAATCTTCAGCATTGATTACTAATTGATATTGATGAGATTCTCCATTAGTACTTTATCTTCAAGGATTCTCACTTGATTTGTGCTGATTCTTTCCATAAATAAGAGTTGAATTTCGCAGCACAATTATCTCATAATTGCTTGAGGGCTTATGGGCTTAAACGATTGGGCCGAGACTTCTCTTTACTGGGTTTTAATCTTCACGATCTCAGGCTTTTCTCCAAACAGGTCCAAATAAGCTCCAAATCATCATTTTTATGATTTCAACCCTACAAAACAATTATAACAACAAAGATGAACTATTCTTGGGAAAAAGACTATGATTAGCCATCAAAATATAGCAGAATAGCACATAAAAATGAACACAAAATATGACTTATCAGCAGCATGTAGAGATGATCCCACATTGTGTCTTAACTGGGTAAAATGATTTATCCCTCAAAATTGCCCATCTTGCCTTTAATATTCCAAAGCATCTCTCAATACAATTCCTAGCCTGAGAGTGTTTCATATTAAAGTACTCTTGTGGACTCCGAGCTTGCGCACCATGTCTCCATTCACTCAAATGATACCTTTGTCCTCTATAAGGAGCCAAAAACCCTTAACCATTTGTGTATGTGCATCACACAAATAGTCTGTTCCTAAAATTGCCAAAATAAACCCATATTATTAAAAAAAAAAACTTGTAATTGATGTTATGCATAGTTTCTGAAACTGGACCGAACTGGGTACAGAGGCCTATCCGGTCTGGAGAACATGGTACTTTTCGGCCAGTCAACGACCGTTATTGGTGTAGGACATGTTGACTAAATTAAAATTTTAAATTTTGAAAATAATTTTTTTTAGTGGTGGGATTTGAACCCATAACATGGTAAAATAATGTTATGGACTACTTAACCACTCAAACATAAAGCCTTTTTTTTTTGTCATTGTTATGCAACATATAATATTCATTATATATGAAATTCTTTTGTAGCCTCAATTTACCTCAGTGGAACGGACCGATAGTTGAACTGGTCCGACCGATCAAACCGGTGACAAAACCCCTCTCCAGTTCAATTGTCGGTTCAGTTTCAAAAACTTGATGTTATGCTAACCTAAATTATTAATGAATATCTAGTATAATTACCTTGTGGAACTTTTAAGCCATTTTTCCTACTAATGACATCTCTCAACACTCTACCATCTATTGCAGAGCCTTCCCAGCCAGGTAAGACATAGTTGAATTGCATCTTAGGGTTGTAGACACCTAAGACATTTGTGGCAATCTCTTGTTTCCTAATTTCTGTACCTAGGTCAATCTACTACCTCAACTGAGACCTTAACAAAGGTCCCATCCAATGCACCTAAACAACCTTTGAACCATTTCCACCTTTCATCAGTATGATTTTCAGGAATGGGTTCAGGTTTCTTAAGACATAGGGAATGCAGTCTAAGAATTGCATTTAAGACAGCATGAAACTGTCTACTAACAGTTTTACCAAACCTACCAATTTGCCTTTTTAAAATCCTATTCTTCACATTATGAGCAGCTATGTGAAGAAATGAGATTACAAGTTCTTCCACAGTGGAATTTCTACTATCCTTTAATTTCCCTACAGTTTGAAGCAAGTGACAGAGCTTTGCAAAAGCTCTCCTATCCATCTTAATGTTGTCAACAGCTTGAATATCATTATCGAATACCATTTTCGATAAGTTCAGGTTCCTAATATTAGCCCTAGCACATAATCACCAGCATAAGTTATTTTTCCCCTAACCCTTCTCCTTAATGTCTGCCTTCTCTTTATAATTATACCTATGGCACGAAACAAGAGCATGAAGAACATGCTCTCCATCTGCCTCAATTGTAGTATCAGAACAGTGACCAAATGCATTTTCTTTGTTAGAGACAATCGAGGCATAATGGCTAAACACATAAATAATGCATATAAATTTGAATTCATTCAATATCATTATGCAAATCAAAGCTGAATCCAAATCGATGCAAAACAGCTTCGAGCCACTACAAGAAATTGTATTATTTGTGACAAATTTTTAGGTGACACGCCAATTTTATGTCCCCAATTCTATCATTACGTGACAAAAGTTTCTGTTTGTCAAGAATTTGATTACTACTTTAATTATCTATGACATCATTTGTATTTATTGTCACAAAAGTTATGGTGCCAAAATTTCCCTCCAAAACAAAATGGAGGGAAAAGTTTTTGTGACATTTAATTAGTATTGTGACAATCAAAATTATGTCATATATGAGTCCTTCCTTTTTGTGACAAATTATTAAATTTGATTAAAAAGAATTTTTGAAAGAAAATTTTAAAAAATTATTCCTAAAATTAAAGATATTGAAAAATAAAAGAGAATTTATTGATATAATTTATGGTGACATTAATATTGTGTCACATAAATATAAATATTGTATGACATGATGTAATGTTGTCATCTATTATAATTAGTTCATTTTTAAACTTTTAATTTATATCATCAATGACTTTTAATCTTTTATCATGTCACTAAAATATAATTATTGTATGACACTAATATAATTTTGTCACCAAATGT